>WPAB01000205.1:0-31168 GCA_010134655.1 Fragaria nilgerrensis
GAGTAGTCTAGAATCTGCCGAAAACCAAAGCTTTGTTCTTCTTGGGACCCCTCTATACACCACGGGACATTATATCTCAACTTATTTAACTCAAATTGTTCGAAACTGTTGCGTTTAGGGCCAGTTAACAATGACGCAGAGCCACGTTTTTGTTTTATGCATGTTGAACAATTTTCTAAGTTGAGAAAACTGTTTGCGGTTTTTTGTGTCCAGTAAACATTTTCTGGAGGAAACTGCTATGTTTTAATGGCAGTTATCAACACAATTTTACTAGAAACAACTGTGTGCGTTTTTGCGCAGTTAACAGTTTCTGAGCAAATGCTTATGTTTTATGGAGTTTCAGCAAATTTTCTAGAAAAGGTGTGCGTTATTGTGCAGTTTAACATTTTCTGAGAAAATTGTTTGCCTTCACAGATAGATTAAGACGATACTTACAAATTGCGAACGAATTGACGTTCCCAGAATCTGCGAAACCAAAGTCTTTTGTTCTTCTTGGGAGCATCTTATACACCAACGACATTATATCTCAACTTATTTCACACAAACTTGTTCGAAACTGTTTGCGTTTAGGGCCAGTTTAACAATATCTGACCAAACTGTTGTGTTTACTGGCATTTTAACAATTTTCTTTGAAAACTGTTTCTCGTTTTTGTGGCCAGTTTAACATTTTCTGAGCAAACTGCTATGTTTTTACTGGCAGTTTAAACAATTTTCTGAGAAAACTTTTGCGTGTTTTTGTGCAAAGCGTTTAACATTTGTGATTTTCTGAAAACTGTTTGCCTTTTCACAATAGATTAAGACGATCATACAAAATTGCGAACGAATTGACGTTCTCAGAATCTGCCGAAACCAAAGTCCTTTGTTCTTCTGGGACCTCTATACACCAACGACATTATTCTCAACTATTAACAAACTTGTTCGAAAACTGTTTGCGTTTAAGGCCATTTTAACAATATCTGACCAAACTGTTTGTGTTTTACTGGCAGTTAACAATTTTTCTGTGAAAACTGTTTGCGTTTTTTTGTGTGCCAGTTTAACATTTTCTGGAAACTGTCCACACACCCACCCCGTCTCCAACCTTCCTATGTTTTAACTGAACGATTAAACAATTTTTCTAAGAAAAAACTGTTTTGCGTTTGTTGTGCACCATTAACATTCTGAGCAACTGCTTTGTTTTTTGGCAGTTTAGACAATTTTCTGAGAAAATGTTTGCGTTATGGTGCCATTTGCAGTTTAAAACATTTATCTGAGAAAATGTTTTGCCTTTCAAGAGTAGATTAAGACGATCTTACAAATTGCGAAACGAATTGACGGTCTCAGAATCTGCCGAAACCAAAGTCTTTGTTCTTCTTGGGACCTCTATACACCACGACATTAATCTCAACTTATTTCAACAAAACTTTTCGAAACTGTTTGATGCGTTTAGGGCAGTTTAACAATATCTGACCAATGTTTGTGTTTTACTGGCAGTTTGAACAATTTTCTGTGAAAACTGTTGCGTTTTTTGTGCCAGTTTAACTTTTTCTGAGCAAACGCTATGTTTTAAGCAGTTAACAATTTCTAGAAAACTGTTTTGCGTTTTTGCTGTCACTTACCATTTCTGAGAAATGCTATGTTTTACTGGCGTAGTTTACAATTTCTGAGAAAAGTTGCGTTTTGTGCAGTTTAACATTTTTGAGAAAACGTTTGCTTTCACAGTAGATTAAGGATCTTACAAAATTGCAACGAATGACGTTCTCAGAATCTGCCGAAACCAAAGTCTTTGTTCTTCTTGGTACCTCATACACCAACGACATTATATCTCAACTTATTTTCAACAAACTTGTTCGAAAACTGTTTGCGTTTAGGGCCAGTTTAACAATATCTGACCAAACTGTTTGTTTTACTGCAGTTAACAATTTTCTAGAAAAACTGTTTGCGTTTTTGTGTCCAGTTTAACATTTTCTGAGGCAAACTGCTTATTGTTTACTGGCAGTGTTAAACACATTTTCTAAGAAAACTGTTTGCGTTTTTGGGTCACATTTAACATTTTCTGAGCAAACGTTATGTTTTACTGGCAGTTTCACAATTTTCTGAGAAAACTGTGTGCGTTATTGTGCCAGTTTAAACATTTCTGCAGGAAAACTGTTTGCCTTCACAGATAGATTAAGACGATCTCAAAATTGCGGAACGATTGACGTTCTCAGAAATCTGCCGAACAAAGTCTTTGTTCTTCTTGGACTCTATAACCAAAACGACATTATATTCAACTTTTTCAACAAATTGTTCGAAAACTGTTTGCGTTAGGGCCAGTTTAACAATATCTGACCAAACTGTTTGTGTTTTCTGGCAGTTTTAAACAATTTTCTTTCTGTGAAACTGTTTGAGTTTTTGTGCCAGTTTAACAGTAACATTTCTGAGCAAACTGCTTATGTTTTAATGCAGTTTACAATTTTCGAGAAAACTTTTGCGGTTTTTGTGCAAGTTAAACAATTTCTGAGGAAAACTGTTTGCCTTTCACAGATAGATTAAGCGATCTTACAAAATTGCGAACGAATGACGTTCTCAGAATCTGCCGAAACCAAAGTCTTTGTTCTTCTTGGGAACCTCTATACCAACGACATTATATCTCACTTATTTCAACAAACTTGTTCGTGAAACTGTTTGCGTTTAGGCAGTTTAACAATATCTGACCATATGTTTGTGTTTACTGGCAGAGGTAACCAAGTTTTCTGTGAAAACGTTTGCGTTGTTTTGTGGCCATTTACATTTCTGACAAAATTGCTTATGTTTTGTACCGCAGTTAAGCAATTTTTCTAGATAACACTTTGCGTTTTTGTCAATTAAAATTTTCTCAAAACTTGTTATGTTTTCTGGCAGTTTCAAATTTTCTGAGAAACTGGTGTGCGTTATTGTGCCAGTTAACATTTTTTGAGAAAACTGTTGCCTTTCACAGATAGATTAAGCCGATCTTACAGAAATTGCGAACGGAATTGACGTTCTCAGAATCTGCCGAAACCAAAGTCTTTGTTCTTCTGGGACCTCTATACACCAACGACATTATATCTCAACTTATTTCAACAAAACTTGTTCGAAACTTTTTGCGTTGAGGGCCAGTTTTAACATCTCTGACCAAACGTTTGTGTTTTACTGGCTTTAACATTTTTCTTGAAAACTGTTTGCGTTTTTGTGCAGTTTAACATTTTCTTGAGCAAACTGCTTATGTTTTACTGGCAGTTACATTTTCTGAGAAAACTGTGCGTTTTGTGTCATACATTTTCGAGAAACTGCTTATGTTTTACTGGCAGTTTCATTTCTAGAAAACTGTGTGCTTATTGTCCAGTTTAACATTTCTGAGAAAAACTGTTTGCTTTCACAGATAGATTAAGACGATCTTACAAATTGCGAACGAATTGAGGTCTCGAATCTGCCGAACAAAGTCTTTGTTCTTCTGGGACCTCTATACACCAACGACATTAATCTCAACTTATTTTCAACAAACTTGGTTCGAAAACTGTTTGCGTTTAGGGCCAGTTTAACAATTCTGACCAACTGTTTGTGTTTACTGGCAGTTAACAATTTTCTTGAAAACTGTTTGCGTTTTGTGCCAGTTTTAAATTTTCTGAGCAAACTGCTTATGTTTTACTGCAGTTAAACAATTTTTCTAAGAAAACTGTTTGCGTTTTTCTGCATTTAAACATTTCTGAGAAAACTGTTTGCCTTTCACAGATAGATTAAGACGATCTTACAAAATTGCGAACGAATGACGTCTCATCATCTGCCGAACCAAAGTCTTTGTTCTTTCTTGGGACCCTATTAACCAACGACATTATAATCTCAATTTATTTCAACAAACTTGTTCGAAACTGTTTGCGTTTAGGGCCATTTAACAATTCTGACCAAACTGTTTTGTTTTACGTGGCAGTTGTTTACAATTTCTTGAAAACTGTTTCGTTTTTGTGCCAGTTTAACATTTTCTGAGCAAACTGCTATGTTTTACTGGCAGTTAAACAATTTTCTGAGAAATTACTGTTTCACAATTTTCTAGGTAACCTGTTTGTTTTGTGCAAGTTTTAACATTTTCTGAGAAAACTGTTTGCCTTTCACAGATAGATTAAGACGATATTACAAAATTGCGAACGAATTGACGTTCTCAGAATCGCCGAAACCAAAGTTTCCTGTCTTCTTGGGCCTCTATACACCAACGACATTATATCTCAACTTATTTCAACAAACTTGTTCGAAAACTGTTTGCGTTAGGGCCAGTTTAACATATTCTGACCAAACTGTTTGTGGTTTTAACTGGCATTTAACAATTTTCTGTTGAAAACTGTTTGCGTTTTTTCAGGTTAACTTTTTCAAACTTTCTTTTCATTCTTTCTGAGCAAACTGCTTATGTTTTACTGGCAGTTTCACAATTTTTCTAGAAGAAAACTGTTGCGTTCGTTATTGTGCCAGCAGTGTTTAACATGTTCTGAGAAAACTGTTTGCTGCCTCACAGATAGATTAAGACGATCTACAAAATTGCGACGATTGACGTTCTCAGAATCTGCCCAACCAAGTCTTTTGTCTTCTTGGGACCCTCATCAAACCAACGACAATATCTCAACTTATTTCAACCAACTTGTTCGAAAACTGTTTGCGTTTGGGCCAGTTTTAACAATATCTGACAAACTGTTTGTGTTTTACTGGCAGTTTAACAATTTTCTGTGAAAACTGTTTGCGTTTTGTGCCATTAACATTTTCTTTCTGAGCAACTGCTTATGTTTACTGGCAGTTATCAGTTAAACAATTTTCTAAGAAAACGTGGGTTTGTTTTGTGTCACATTAACATTTTCTGAGCAAAAACTGCTTATGTTTTTACTGGCAGTTCACAATTTCTGAGAAAACTGTGTGCTGATTGTGCCAGTTTAACATTTCTGAGAAAACTGCTTTGCTTCACAGATAGATTAAGACATCTTACAAAATTGAGGAACGAATTGACGTTCTCAGAATCTGCCGAAACCAAAGTCTTTGTTCTCTTGGACCTCTATACACCACGACATTATATCTAACTTATTTCAACAAACTTGTTCGAAAACTGTTTGCGTTTAGGGCCGTTTAAAATATCTGACCCAAACTGTTTGTGTTTTACTGGCAGTTTACAATTTTCTGGAAAACTGTTTGCGTTTTTGTGCCATTTAACATGTTGGAGCAAACTGCTATGTTTTACTGGCAGTTAAACAATTTTCCTAAGAAAAACTGTTTGCGTTTTTTGTCAATTTAACATTTTCTAGCAAAACTGCTTATGTTTACTGGCAGTTTGACAATTTTCTGAGTAAAACTGAGTTTGCGTTTTGTGCAGTTTTAACATTTCTGGAGAAAACTGTTTGCCTTTCCAGAAGATTAAGACGATCTTACAAAATTGCGAACGAATTTGCGTTGTATTTGGCGTTGAATCATCACACTGCTTTTGTGGACCACCTATACGCCGACCCAAGACACCCTGTAACACCACCTAACACTGTGCTTACCCACTTCACACACGCAGCAGTGGGTCGCACACTGGTCAGATGACACTCAACTTATTTCAACAAACTGTGTTCGTAAAAAACTGTTTGCGTTTTTTTAGGGCCATTTAACAATATCTGACAAACTGTTTGTGTTTTACTGGCAGTTTAACAATTTTCTGTGAAAACTGTTTGCGTCTTTGGTGCCAGTTTAACATTTTCTGAGCAAACGTTGCTTTTTTTTGACTGCCAAGTGTTAACATTTTCTGAGTAAACGCTTAGTTTTACTGGCAGTTTTCAAATTTTCTGCAGAAACGGTGGTATTGTGCCGTTAACATTTTCTGAGAAACTGTTTGCCTTTCACAGATAGATTAAGAGTAAGCGATCTTACAAAATTGCAACGAATTGACGTTCTCAGTAATCTGCCAACAAAGTCTTGTTCTTCTTGGACCTTATCACCAACGACAATTATATCTCACTTATTTCAACAAAACTTGTTCGAAAATGTTTGCGTTTTAGGGCCAGTTTAACAATATCTACCAAACTGTTTGTGTTTTACTGGCATTTACAATTTTCTGTGAAAACGTTTGCGTTTTTGTGCCAGTTTTAACATTTTCTGAGCAAACTGCTTATGTTTATGGCTTTTAAGTTAAACAATTTTCTAGAAAACGTTTGCGTTTTTTGTGTACATTAACATTCTGAGCAAACTGCTTATGTTTTATGGCCAGTTTGACAATTTTTCTGAGAAAACTGTGTTGCGTTTTGTGCCAAGTTTAACATTTCTGAGAAAACTGTTTGCCTTTCACAGTAGATTAAGACGATCTTACAAATTGCGAACGAATTGACGTTCTCAGAATCTGCCGAAACCAAAGTCTTTGTTCTTCTTGGGACCTCTACACCAACGACATTATATCTCAACTTATTTCAACAAACTTGTCGAAACTGTTTGCGTTGAGGGCCAGTTTAACAATATCTGACCAAAGTTTGTGTTTTTAACTGGCAGTTTAACAATTTTTCTGTGAAAACTGTTGCGTTTTTGTGCCAGTTAAAATTTTTGACAAACGTTTGTTTTGTCAAGTTTTAACCATTTTCTGAGCAAAACTGCTTCGTGTTTTACTGGCAGTTCCAATTTTCTGAGAAAACTGTGTGCTTATTGTGCCAGTTTAAACATTTTTGAGGAAAAACTGTGTTGCCTTTCCACAGATAGTATTAAGACGATCATTACAAAAATGCGAACGAATTGACGTTTCCTACAGAATCTGCCAAACCAAAGTCTTTTTGTCTCTTGGGACCTCTATACACCAACGAATTATATCTCAACTTATTTCAACAAACTTGTTCGAAAACTGTTTGCGTTGGGCCAGTTTAAAATATGACCAAACTGTTTGTGTTTTACTGGCAGTTTACAATTTTCTGTGAAAACTGTTTGCGTTTTTGTGCCGGTTAACATTTTCTGAGCAAACTGCTATGTTTTACTGGCAGTTAAACAATTTTCTAAGAAAACTGTTTGCGTTTTTGTGTCACTTTAACATTTTTCTGAGCAAACTGCTTATGTTTTACTGCAGTTTGACCAATTTTCTGAGAAAACTTGTGTGCGTTTTGTGCCAGTTTAACATTTTCTGAGAAAACTGTTTGCCTTTCACAGATAGATTAAGACGACTTACAAAAATTGCAACGAATTGACGTTCTCAGAATCTGCCGAAACCAAAGCTTTGTTCTTCTTGGGACCTCTATACACAACACGACATTATATCTCAACTTATTTCAACAAACTTGTTCGAAAACTGGTTTGCGTTTAGGCCAGTTTAACAATATCTGACCAACTGTTTGTGTTTTACTGGCAGTTTAACAATTTTCTGTTGAAAACTGTTGCGTTTTTGTGCAGTTTAACAGTTTTGGCCGTCTTTTTGTCCAGTTTAAATTTCTGAGCAACTGCTTTGTTTACTGGCGTTTACAATTTCTAGAAAACTGTTGGTTATGGCCAGTACATTTTCTGAGAAACGTTTGCCTTTCACAGATAGATTAGACGATCTACAAATTGCGAAACGAATTGACGTTGTCAGAATCTGCCTAAACCAAAGTCTTTTGTTCTTCTTGGAACCTCTATACCAACGACATTTAATCTCAACTTATTTCAACAAACTGTTCGAAAACTGTTTGCGTTTAGGCCAGTTTAAACAATATCTGACCAAATGTTGGTTTTTACTGGCAGTTTACAATTCTGTGAAAAACTGTTTGCGTTTTGTGCCAGTTTAAAATTTTCTGAGCAAACTGCTTATGTTTTACTGGCAGTTACAATTTTCTGAGAAAACTGTTGCGTTGTGTCCATAACATTCGGAAAACGTTATGTTTACTGGCCAGTTTCACAATTTTAGAAAAACTGTGTGCGTTATTTCCGTTTAACATTTTCTGAGAAAACTGTTTGCCTTTCACAGAGAAATTAAGACGAGTCTTACAAAATTGCGAACGAAATTGACGTTCTCAGAATCTGCCGAACCAAAGTCTTTGTTCTTCTTGGGACCCTCTATACACCAACGAAATTATATCTCAACTTATTTCACAAACTTGTTCGAAAAATGTTTGCGTTTAGGGCCAGTTTAACAATATCTGACCAACTGTTTGGTTTTACTGGCGAGTTTAACAATTTTCTTGAAAAACTGTTTGCGTTTTTGTGCCAGTTTAACATTTTCTGAGCAAACTGCTTATGTTTTACTGGCAGTTTTCCACAATTTTCTGAGAAAACTGTGTGCGTTTGTTGTGTCCATTAACATTTTCTGAGCAAAACTGTTAGTTTACTGGCAGTTCAAATTTTCAGAAAACTGGTGCGTTATTGTGCCTTTACATTTTGAGAAAAGTTTGCCTTCCAGATGATTAAGACGATCGTTACAAAATTGCGAACGAATTGACGTTCTCAAATCTGCCGAAACCAAAGTCTGGTTCTTTCTTGGGACCTCTATACACCAACGACATTATATCTCAACCTTATTTCAACAAACTTGTTCGAAACTGTTTGCGTTTGTGCCCGATTTAACCAATATCTGACCAAACTGTTTGTGTTTTACTTCCTGGTTTAACAATTTTCTGTGAAAATTTCGTTTCGTTTCTTAAAACGTTTGCGTTTTTGTGCCAGTTTAACATTTTCTGAGCAAACTGCTTATGTTTTACTGGCAGTTAAACATTTTCTGATGAAAACTGTGTTTGCGTTATTGTGCCAAGTTTAACATTTTCTGAGAAAAACTGTTTTGGCCTTTCACAGATAGTTAGACGATTAAAAATTGCGAACGAATTGACGTTCTCAGAATCTGCCAACCAAAGTCTTTGTTCTTCTTGGGACCTCGTATACAACACCACGACATTCTATCTCAACTTATTTCAACAAACTTGTTCGAAAAGTTTGCGTTTAGGGCCAGTTTTAACAATATCTGACAAACTGTTTTGTGTTTACTGGCATTTACAATTTTCTTGAAAACTGTTGGCGTTTTTGTGCCAGTTTTAAACATTTTCTGAGCAAACTGCTATGTTTTACGGCAGTTAAACATTTTCCTATAAGAAAAATTGTTTGCGTTTTTGGTTCACATTAACATTTTCTGAGCAAACGCTTATGTTTTACTGGCAGTTTCACAATTTTCTGAGAAAACTGGTGCGTTATTGTGCAGTTAACATTTTTCCTGAGAAAACTGTTTTGCCTTTCACAGATAGATTAAGACGATCTACAATTGCGAACGAATTGGACGTTCTCAGAATCTGCCGAAACCAAAGTCTTTGTTCTTTCTTGGGACCTCTATAACCAACGACATTAATCTCAAATTATTTCAACAAATTGTTCGAAAACTGTTGCGGTTTAGGGCCAGTTTAACAATATCTGACCAAACTGTTTTGTGTTTTACTGCAGTTTGAAATTTTCTTTTGAAAACTGTTTGCGTTTTTGTGCCAGTTTTAACATTTTCTGAGCAAACGTTTATGTTTTTTACTAGCAGTTAAAACAATTTTTCTAAGAAAACTGTTTGCGTTTTTTGGTCACATTAACATTTTTCTGAGCAAACCTGCTTATGTTTTAACTGGCAGTTTCACAATTTTCTGAGAAAACCTGTTTGTGTTATTGTGCAGTTTACATTTTCTGAGAAAACTGTTTGCCTTTCACAGATAGATTAAGACGATCTTACAAATTGCGAACAATTGACGTTCTCAGAATCTGCCGCGAACCAAAGTCTTTGTTTTCTTTTGGGACTCTATACACCAACGACATTATATCTCAACTTATTTTCAACAAACTTGTTCGAAAACTGTTTGCGTTTAGGCCAGTTTAACATATCTGAGAAACTGTTTGTGTTTTTTATTGGCGGTTTGACAATTTTCTGAAAAACTGTTTGCTTTTTTTGTGGCCAAGGATTCTTTCTAGAAAACTGGTATTAAACATTTTCCTGAGAGAAAAACTGTTTGCTGTTCACAGATAGCATTAGACGATCTTACAAAATTGCGAACGAATTGAGTTCTCAGAATCTGCCGAAACCAAAGTCTTTGTTCTTCTTGGGACCTCTATACACCAACGACATTATATCTCACTTATTTCAACAAACTTGTTCGAAAACTGTTTGCGTTTAGGGCCAGTTTAACAATATCTGACCAAACTGTTTGTGTTTTACTGGCAGTTAACAATTTTCTTGTGAAAACATGTTTGCGTTTTTGTGTCCAGTTTAAACATTTTCTGAGCAAACTGCTTAGTTGTTTACTGGCCAGTTAAAGTTAAACAATTTTCGAGAAACGTTGCGTTTTTTGTGCAAGTTAACATTTCCTGAGAAAACTGTTTGCTTTCACAGAGATAGACATCTTACAAAATTGCGAAAACATTATTAACGTTCTCAGAAATTTCTTTTTGCCGCAAACCAAAGTCCTTGTTCTTCTTGGGACCTCTATACCCAACGACATTATATCTCAACTTATTCAAAACAAACTTGTTCGAAAAACTGTTTGCGTTAGGGCCAGTAGTTTTAACAATATCTGACCAACTGTTTGTGTTTTATGGCAGTTAACATTTTCTGTGAAAACTGTTTGCGTTTTTGCCGGAGTTTAACTTTCTGCAAACTGCTTATTTTACTGGCAGTGATTCACAATTTGAGAAAACTGTGTGCGTTATGTGCCGTTTACATTTTGGAAAATGTTGCCTTCACAGATAGATTAAGACGCATCTTACAAAATTGCGAACGAATTGACTTTCTCAGAATCTGCCCGAAACCAAAGTCTTTGTTTCTTCTTGGACTCCTAACACCAAAACATATATCTCAACTTATTTCAACAACTTGTTCGAAAACTGTTTGCGTTTGAGGCCAGTTTAACAATATCTGACCAAACTGTTTTGTGTTTTACTGGTTCACAGTTTAACAATTTCTTGATGAAAACGTTTGCGTTTTGTGCCAGTTTAACATTTTCTGAGCAAACTGCTTATGTTTTACTGGCGTTAAATTCAATTTTCTAAAGAAAACTGTTTGCCGTTTATTGTGACCATTAACATTTTCGAGAAACTGCTATGTTTACCTGGCAAGTTCATCAATTTTCTGAGAAAACTTGTGTGCGTTATTGTGCCAGTTTTAACATTTCTGAGAAAACTGTTGGCCTCTCACAGATAGATAGACGATCCGTTCAAACAATGGCGAACGAATGTGAGACGTTCTCAAAGAATCGCCGACAACCAAAGTCTTGTGTTCTTCTCTGGGACCTCATACCAACCACGACATGTATTCTCAAACTTATTTTCAATTTCAACACGATGTTCGAAAACTGTTCGTTTAGGGCCAGTTTAACACTATCTGACAAACTTTGTGTTTTTAGTCGCAGGTTGAACAATTTTTGAGAAAACAATGTTTGCGTTTTGTGCTCAGTTTAACATTTTCTGAGCAACATGCTTAGTTTTCCTGGCAGTTTACTTAAACAATTTTCTAAGAAAACTGTTTGCGTTTTTGTGTCACATTAACATTTTCTGAGCAAACTGCTTATGTTTTACTGGCAGTTTCACAATTTTCTGAGAAAACTGTGTGCGTTATTGTGCCAGTTTAACATTTTCTGAGAAAACTGTTTGCCTTTCACAGATAGATTAAGACGATCTTACAAAATTGCGAACGAATTGACGTTCTCAGATCTGCCGAAACCAAAGTCTTTGTTCTTCTTGGGACCTCTATACACCAACGACATTATATCTCAACTTATTTCAACAAACTTGTTCGAAAACTGTTTGCGTTTAGGGCCAGTTTAACAATATCTGACCAAACTGTTTTGTGTTTTACTGGCAGTTTAACAATTTTCTGTGAAAACTGTTTGCGTTTTTGTGCCAGTTTAACATTTTCTGAGCAAACGGTTTGCGTTTTTTGGCCAGTTTTAACATTTTCTGAGCACACTTCTATGTTTTACTGGCAGTTTCACAATTTTCTGAGAAAACTGTGTGCGTTATTGTGCCAGTTTAACATTTTCTGAGAAAACTGTTTGCCTTTCACAGATAGATTAAGACGATCATACAAAATTGCGAACGAATTGACGTTCTCAGAATCTGCCGAAACCAAAGTCTTTGTTCTTCTTGGGACCTCTATACACCAACGACATTATATCTCAACTTATTTCAACAAACTGTTCGAAAACTGTTTTGCGTTTAGGGCCAGTTTAACAATATCTGACCAAACTGTTTGTGTTTTACTGGCAGTTTAACAATTTTCTTTGAAAACTGTTTGCGTTTTTGTGCCAGTTTAACATTTTCTGAGCAAACTGCTTATGTTTTACTGGCAGTTAAACAATTTTCTAAGAAAACTGTTTGCGTTTTTGTGTCACATTAACATTTTCTGAGCAAACTGCTTATGTTTTACTGGCAGTTTCACAATTTTCTGAGAAAACTGTGTGCGTTATTGTGCCAGTTTAACATTTTCTGAGAAAACTGTTTGCCTTTCACAGATAGATTAAGACGATCTTACAAAATTGCGAACGAATTGACGTTCTCAGAATCTGCCGAAACCAAAGTCTTTGTTCTTCTTGGGACCTCTATACACCAACGACATTATATCTCAACTTATTCAACAAACTGTTCGAAAACTGTTTGCGTTTAGGGCCAGTTTAACAATATCTGACCAAACTGTTTGTGTTTTACTGGCAGTTTAACAATTTTCTGTGAAAACTGTTTGCGTTTTTGTGCAGTTTAACATTTCTGAGCAAACGGTTTGCGTTTTTGTGCCAGTTTAACATTTTTCTAGCAAACTGCTTATGTTTTACTGGCAGTTTCACAACATTTTCTGAGAAAACTGTGTGCGTTATTGTGCCAGTTTAACATTTTCTGAGAAAACTGTTTGCCTTCACAGATAGATTAAGACGATCTTACAAATTGCGAACGAATTGACGTTCTCAGAATCTGCCTAACCAAAGTCTTTGTTCTTCTTGGGACCTCTATGCACCAACGACATTATATCTCAACTTATTTCAACAAACTTGTTCGAAAACTGTTTTGCTTAGGGCCAGTTTAACAATATCTGACCAAACTGTTTGTGTTTTACTGGCAGTTTAACAATTTTCTGTGAAAACTGTTTGCGTTTTTGTGCCAGTTTAACATTTTCTGAGCAAACTGCTTATGTTTTACTGGCAGTTAAACAATTTTCTAAGAAAACTGTTTGCGTTTTTGTGTCACATTAACATTTTCTGAGCAAACTGCTTATGTTTTACTGGCAGTTTCACAATTTTCTGAGAAAACTGTGTGCGTTATTGTGCCAGTTTAACATTTTCTGAGAAAACTGTTTGCCTTTCACAGATAGATTAAGACGATCTTACAAAATTGCGAACGAATTGACGTTCTCAGAATCTGCCGAAAACCAAAGTCTTTGTTCTTCTTGGGACTCTATACACCAACGACATTATATCTCAACTTATTTCAACAAACTTGTTCGAAAACTGTTTGCGTTTAGGGCCAGTTTAACAATATCTGACCAAACTGTTTGTGTTTTACTGGCAGTTTAACAATTTTCTGTGAAAACTGTTTGCGTTTTTGTGCCAGTTTAACATTTTCTGAGCAAACTGCTTATGTTTTACTGGCAGTTAAACAATTTTCTAAGAAAACTGTTTGCGTTTTTGTGTCACATTAACATTTTCTGAGCAAACTGCTTATGTTTTACTGGCAGTTTCACAATTTTCTGAGAAAACTGTGTGCGTTATTGTGCCAGTTTAACATTTTCTGAGAAAACAGTTTGCCTTTCACAGATAGATTAAGACGATCTTACAAAATTGCGAACGAATTGACGTTCTCAGAATCTGCCGAAACCAAAGTCTTTGTTCTTCTTGGGACCTCTATACACCAACGACATTATATCTCAACTTATTTCAACAAACTTGTTCGAAAACTGTTTGCGTTTAGGGCCAGTTTAACAATATCTGACCAAACTGTTGTGTTTTACTGGCTGTTTAACAATTTTCTGTGAAAACTGTTTGCGTTTTTGTGCAGTTTAACATTTTACATTTTCTGAGCAAACTGTTTGCGTTTTTTGTGCCAGTTTAACATTTTCTGAGCAAACTGCTTATGTTTTACTGGCAGTTTCACAATTTTCTGAGAAAACTTGTGTGCGTTATTGTGCCAGTTTAACATTTTCTGAGAAACTGTTTGCCTTTCACAGATAGATTAAGACGATCATACAAAATTGCGAACGAATTGACGTTCTCAGAATCTGCCTAAACCAAAGTCTTTGTTCTTCTTGGGACCTCTATACACCAACGACATTATATCTCAACTTATTTCAACAAACTTGTTCGAAAACTGTTTGCGTTTAGGGCCAGTTTAACAATATCTGACCAAACTGTTTGTGTTTTACTGGCAGTTTAACAATTTTCTTTGAACACTGTTTGCGTTTTTGTGCCAGTTTACATTTTCTGAGCAAACTGCATATGTTTTACTGGCAGTTAAACATTTTTCTAAGAAAACTGTTTGCGTTTTTGTGTCACATTAACATTTTCTGAGCAAACAGCTTATGTTTTACTGGCAGTTTCACAATTTTCTGAGAAAACTGTGTGCGTTATTGTGCCAGTTTAACATTTTTCTGAGAAAACTGTTTGCCTTTCACAGATAGATTAAGACGATCTTACAAAATTGCGAACGAATTGACGTTCTCAGAATCTGCCGAAACCAAAGTCTTTGTTCTTCTTGGGACCTCTATACACCAACGACATATATCTCAACTTATTTCAACAAACTTGTTCGAAACTGTTTGCGTTTAGGGCCAGTTTAACAATATCTGACCAAACTGTTTGTGTTTTACTGGCAGTTTAACAATTTTCTGTGAAAACTGTTTGCGTTTTTGTGCCAGTTTAACATTTTCTGAGCAAACTGTTTATGTTTTACTGGCAGTAAACATTTTCTAAGAAAACTGTTTGCGTTTTTGTGTCACATTAACATTTTCTGAGCAAACTGCTTATGTTAGGCATTTCACAATTTTTCTGAGAAAACTGTGGCGTTATTGTGCCAGTTTAACATTTTCTGAGAAAACTGTTTGCCTTTCACATATAGATTAAGACGATCTTACAAAATTGCGAACGAATTGACGTTCTCAGAATCTGCCGAAACCAAAGTCTTTGTTTCTTGGGACCTCTATACACCAACGACATTATATCTCAACTTATTTCAACAAACTTGTTCGAAACTGTTTGCGTTTAGGGCCAGTTTAACACAATCTGAGCAAACTGTTTGTGTTTTACTGGCGGTTTGACAATTTTCTGAGAAACTGTTTGCGTTTTTGTGCAAGTTTAACATTTTCTGAGAAAACTGTTTGCCTTTCACAGATAGATTAAGACGATCTTACAAATTGCGAACGAATTGACGTTCTCAGAATCTGCCGAAACCAAAGTCTTTGTTCTTCTTGGGACCTCTATACACCAACGACATTATATCTCAACTTATTTCAACAAACTTGTTCGAAAACTGTTTGCGTTTAGGGCCAGTTTAACAATATCTGAGCAAACTGTTTGTGTTTTACTGGCATTTAAACAATTTTCTTTGAAAACTGTTTGCGTTTTTTGTGTCAGTTTAACATTTTCTGAGCAAACTGCTTATGTTTTACTGGCAGTTAAACAATTTTCTGAGAAAACTGTTTGCGTTTTTGTGCAAGTTTAACATTTTCTGAGAAAACTGTTTGCCTTTCACAGATAGATTAAGACGATCTTACAAAATTGCGAACGAATTACGTTCTCAGAATCTGCCGAAACCAAAGTCTTTGTTCTTCTTGGGACCTCTATACACCAACGACATTATATCTCAACTTATTTCAACAAACTTGTTCGAAAACTGTTTGCGTTTAGGGCCAGTTTAACAATATCTGACCAAACTGTTTGTGTTTTACTGGCAGTTTTAACAATTTTCTGTGAAAACTGTTTGCGTTTTTGTGCCAGTTTAACATTTTCTGAGCAAACTGCTTATGTTTTACTGGCAGTTTCACAATTTTCTGAGAAAAACTGTGTGCGTTATTGTGCCAGTTTAACATTTTCTGAGAAAACTGTTTGCCTTTCACAGATAGATTAAGACGATCTTACAAAATTGCGAACGAATTGACGTTCTCAGAATCTGCCGAAACCAAAGTCTTTGTTCTTCTTGGGACCTCTATACACCAACGACATTATATCTCAACTTATTTCAACAAAGTTGTTCGAAAACTGTTTGCGTTTAGGGCCAGTTTAACAATATCTGACCAAACTGTTTGTGTTTACTGGCAGTTTAACAATTTTTCTGTGAAAACTGTTTGCGTTTTTGTGCCAGTTTAACATTTTCTGAGCAAACTGCTTATGTTTTACTGGCAGTTAAACAATTTTCTAAGAAAACTGTTTGCGTTTTTGTGTCACATTAACATTTTCTGAGCAAACTGCTTATGTTTTACTGGCAGTTTTCACACAATTTTCTGAGAAAATTGTGTGCGTTATTGTGCCAGTTTAACATTTTCTGAGAAAACTGTTTGCCTTTCACAGATAGATTAAGACGATCTTACAAAATTGCGAACGAATTGACGTTCTCAGAATCTGCCGAAACCAAAGTCTTTGTTCTTCTTGGGACCTCTATAACACCAACGACATTATATCTCAACTTATTTCAACAAACTTGTTCGAAAACTGTTTGCGTTTAGGGCCAGTTAACAATATCTGACCAACTGTTTGTGTTTTACTGGCAGTTTAACAATTTTCTGTGAAAACTGTTTGCGTTTTTGTGCCAGTTTAACATTTTCTGAGCAAACTGCTTATGTTTTCCTGGCAGTTTAACAATTTTCTGTGAAACTGTTTGCGTTTTTGTGCAGTTTAACATTTTCTTCTGAGCAAACTGCTTATGTTTTACTGGCAGTTAACAATTTTCTGAGAAAACTGTTTGCGTTTTTTTGCAAGTTTAACATTTTCTGAGAAAACTGTTTGCCTTTCACAGATAGATTAAGACGATCTTACAAAATTGCGAACGAATTGACGTTCTCAGAATCTGCCGAAACCAAAGTCTTTGTTCTTCTTGGGACCTCTATACACCAACGACATTATATCTCAACTTATTTCAACAAACTTGTTCGAAAACTGTTTGCGTTTAGGGCCAGTTTAACAATATCTGACCAAACTGTTTGTGTTTTACTGGCAGTTTAACAATTTTCTGTGAAAACTGTTTGCGTTTTTGTGCCAGTTTACATTTTCTGTTTCTGAGCAAACTGCTTATGTTTTTCCTGGCAGTTTAACAATTTTCTTGTGAAAACTGTTTGCGTTTTTTGTGCCAGTTGTAACATTTTCTGAGCAAACTGCTATGTTTACTGGGTTTTCACAATTGCTGAGAATTGTGTGCGTTATTGTGCCAGTTTAACATTTTCTGAGAAAACTGTTTTGCCTTTCACAGATAGATTAAGACGATCTTACAAAATTGCGAACGATTGACGTTCTCAGAATCTGCCGAAACCAAAGTCTTTGTTCTTCTTGGGACCTCTATACACCAACGACATTATATCTCAACTTATTTCAAACAACTTGTTCGAAAACTGTTTGCGTTTAGGCCAGTTTAACAATATCTGACAAACTGTTTTGTGTTTTACTGGCAGTTTAACAATTTTCTGTGAAAACTGTTTGCGTTTTTTGTGCCAGTTTAACATTTTCTGAGCAACTGCTTATGTTTTACTGGCAGTTAAACAATTTTCTAAGAAAACTGTTTGCGTTTTTGTGTCACATTAACATTTTCTGAGCAAACTGCTTATGTTTTACTGGCAGTTTCACAATTTTCTGAGAAATGTGTGCGTTATTGTGCCAGTTTAACATTTTCTGAGAAACTGTTTGCCTTTCACAGATAGATTAAGACGATCTTACAAAATTGCGAACGAATTGACGTTCTCAGAATCTGCCGAAACCAAAGTCTTTGTTCTTCTTGGGACCTCTATACACCAACGACATTATATCTCAACTTATTTCAACAAACTTGTTCGAAAACTGTTTGCGTTTAGGGCCAGTTTAACAATATCTGACCAAACTGTTTGTGTTTTACTGGCAGTTTAACAATTTTCTGTGAAAACTGTTTGCGTTTTTGTGTGCCAGTTTAACATTTTCTGAGCAAACTGCTTATGTTTTCCTGGTTTAAACAATTTTCTGTGAAAAACTGTTTGCGTTTTGTGCCAGTTTAACATTTTCTGAGCAAACTGCTTATGTTTTACAGGCATTAACAATTTTCTGAGAAAACTGTTTGCGTTTTTTGTGCAAGTTTAACATTTTCTGAGAAAACTGTTTGCCTTTCACAGATAGATTAAGACGATCTTACAAATTGCGAACGAATTGACGTTCTCAAATCTGCCGAACCAAAGTCTTTGTTCTTCTTGGACCTCTATACACCAACGACATATATCTCAACTTATTTCAACAAACTTGTTCGAAAACTGTTTGCGTTTAGGGCCAGTTTAACAATATCTGACCAAACTGTTTTGTTTTTACTGGCAGTTTAACAATTTTCTGTGAAAACTGTTTGCGTTTTTGTGCCAGTTTAACATTTTCTGAGCAACTGCTTATGTTTTACTGGCAGTTTAACAATTTCTGTGAAAACTGTTTGCGTTTTTTGCCAGTTTAACATTTTCTGAGCAAACTGCTTAAGTTTTACTGGCAGTTTTCACAATTTTCTGAGAAAATTGTGTGCGTTATTGTGCCAGTTTAACATTTTCTGAGAAAACTGTTTGCCTTTCACAGATAGATTAAGACGATCTTACAAAATTGCGAACGAATTGACGTTCTCAGAATCTGCCGAAACCAAAGTCTTTGTTCTTCTTGGGACCTCTATACACCAACGACATTATATCTCAACTTATTTCAACAAACTTGTTCGAAACTGTTTGCGTTTAGGGCCAGTTTAACAATATCTGACCAACTGTTTGTGTTTTACTGGCAGTTTAACAATTTTCTGTGAAAACTGTTTGCGTTTTTGTGCCAGTTTAACATTTTCTGAGCAAACTGCTTATGTTTTACTGGCAGTTAAACAATTTTCTAAGAAAACTGTTTGCGTTTTTGTGTCACATTAACATTTTCTGAGCAAACTGCTTATGTTTTACTGGCAGTTTCACAATTTTCTGAGAAAATTGTGTGCGTTATTGTGCCAGTTTAACATTTTCTGGAGAAAACTGTTTGCCTTTCACAGATAGATTAAGACGATCTTACAAAATTGCGAACGAATTGACGTTCTCAGAATCTGCCGAAACCAAAGTCTTTGTTCTTCTTGGGACCTCTATACACCAACGACATTATATCTCAACTATTTTTCAACAATTGTTCGAAAACTGTTTGCGTTTAGGGCCAGTTTAACAATATCTGACAAACTGTTTGTGTTTTACTGGCAGTTTAACAATTTTCTGTGAAACGGTTTGCGTTTTTGTGCCAGTTTAACATTTTCTGAGCAAACTGCTTATGTTTTTCCTGGCAGTTTAAACAATTTTCGTGAAAAACTGTTTGCGTTTTTGTGCCAGTTTAACATTTTCTGAGCAAACTGCTTATGTTTTACTGGCAGTTAAACAATTTTCTGAGAAAATGTTTGCGTTTTTGTGCAAGTTTAACATTTTCTGAGAAAAACTGTTTGCCTTTCACAGATAGATTAAGACGATCTTAAAAATTGCGAACGAATTGACGTTCTCAGAATCTGCCGAAACCAAAGTCTTTGTTCTTCTTGGACCTCTATACACCAACGACATTATATCTCAACTTATTTCAACAAACTTGTTCGAAAACTGTTTGCGTTTAGGGCCAGTTTAACAATATCTGACCAAACTGTTTGTGTTTTACTGGCAGTTTAACAATTTTCTGTGAAAACTGTTTTGCGTTTTTGTGCCAGTTTAACATTTTCTGAGCAAACTGCTTATGTTTTCCTGGCAGTTAAACAATTTTCTGTGAAAACTGTTTGCGTTTTTGTGCCAGTTTAACATTTCTGAGCAAACTGCTTATGTTTTCTGGCAGTTAAACAATTTTCTGAGAAAAACTGTTTGCGTTTTTGTGCAAGTTTAACATTTTCTGAGAAAACTGTTTGCCTTTCACAGATAGATTAAGACGATCTTACAAAATTGCGAACGAATTGACGTTCTCAGAATCTGCCGAAACCAAAGTCTTTGTTCTTCTTGGGACCTCTATACACCAACGACATTATATCTCAACTTATTTCAACAAACTTGTTCGAAAACTGTTTGCGTTTAGGGCAGTTTAACAATATCTGACCAAACTGTTTGTGTTTTACTGGCAGTTTAACAATTTTCTGTGAAAACTGTTTGCGTTTTTGTGCCAGTTTAACATTTTCTGAGCAAACTGCTTATGTTTTACTGGCAGTTAAAAAACAATTTTCTAAGAAAACTGTTTGCGTTTTTGTCACATTAACATTTTCTGAGCAAACTGCTTATGTTTACTGGCAGTTTCACAATTTTCTGAGAAAACTGTGTGCGTTATTGTGCCAGTTTAACATTTTCTGAGAAAACTGTTTGCCTTTCACAGATAGATTAAGACGATCTTACAAAATTGCGAACGAATTGACGTTCTCAGAATCTGCCGAAACCAAAGTCTTTGTTCTTCTTGGGACCTCTATACACCAACGACATTATATCTCAACTTATTTCAACAAACTTGTTCGAAAACTGTTTGCGTTTAGGGCCAGTTTTAACAATATCTGACCAAACTGTTTGTGTTTTACTGGCAGTTTAACAATTTTCTGTGAAAACTGTTTGCGTTTTTGTGCCAGTTTAACATTTTCTGAGCAAACTGCTTATGTTTTCTGGCAGTTTAACAATTTTCTGAGAAACTGTTTGCGTTTTTTGCAAGTTTAACATTTTTTTTTTTCTGAAAACTGTTTTCGTTTTTTTGCAGTTTAACATTTCTGAGAAAACTGTTTGCCTTACAGATAGATTAAGACGATCTTACAAATTGCGAACGAATTGACGTTCTCAGAATCTGCCGAAACCAAAGTCTTTGTTCTTCTTGGGACCTCTATACACCAACGACATTATATCTCAACTTATTTCAACAAACTTGTTCGAAAACTGTTTGCGTTTAGGGCCAGTTTAACAATATCTGACCAAACTGTTTGTGTTTTACTGGCAGTTTAACAATTTTCTGTGAAAACTGTTTGCGTTTTTGTGCCAGTTTAACATTTTCTGAGCAAACTGCTTATGTTTTACTGGCAGTTAAACAATTTTCTAAGAAAACTGTTTGCGTTTTGTGTCACATTAACATTTTCTGAGCAAACTGCTTATGTTTTACTGGCAGTTTCACAATTTTCTGAGAAAACTGTGTGCGTTTTTTGTGCAAGTTTAACATTTCTGAGAAAACTGTTTGCCTTTCACAGATAGATTAAGACGATCTTACAAAATTGCGAACGAATTGACGTTCTCAGAATCTGCCGAAACCAAAGTCTTTGTTCTTCTTGGGACCTCTATACACCAACGACATTATATCTCAACTTATTTCAACAAACTTGTTCGAAAACTGTTTGCGTTTAGGGCCAGTTTAACAATATCTGACCAAACTGTTTGTGTTTTACTGGCAGTTTAACAATTTTCTGTGAAAACTGTTTGCGTTTTTGTGCCAGTTTAACATTTTCTGAGCAAACTGCTTATGTTTTACTGGCAGTTTAAACAATTTTCTAAGAAAACTGTTTTGCGTTTTGTGTCACATTAACATTTTCTGAGCAAACTGCTTATTTTTACTGGCAGTTTCAACAATTTCTGAGAAAACTGTGTGCGTTTTTGTGCCAGTTTAACATTTTCTGAGAAAACTGTTTGCCTTTCACAGATAGATTAAGACGATCTTACAAAATTGCGAACGAATTGACGTTCTCAGAATCTGCCGAAACCAAAGTCTTTGTTCTTCTTGGGACCTCTATACACCAACGACATTATATCTCAACTTATTTCAACAAAACTTGTTCGAAAACTGTTTGCGTTTAGGGCCAGTTTAACAATATCTGACCAAACTGTTTGTGTTTTTACTGGCAGTTTAACAATTTTCTGTGAAAACTGTTTGCGTTTTTTGCCAGTTTAAACATTTTCTGAGCAAACTGCTTATGTTTTACTGGCAGTTTCAACAATTTTCTGAGAAAACTGTGTGCGTTATTGTGCAGTTTAACATTTTCTGAGAAAACTGTTTGCCTTTCACAGATAGATTAAGACGATCTTACAAAATTGCGAACGAATTGACGTTCTCAGAATCTGCCGAAACCAAAGTCTTTGTTCTTCTTGGGACCTCTATACACCAACGACATTATATCTCAACTTATTTCAACAAACTTGTTCGAAAACTGTTTGCGTTTAGGGCCAGTTTAACAATATCTGACCAAACTGTTTGTGTTTTACTGGCAGTTTAACAATTTTCTGTGAAAACTGTTTGCGTTTTTGTGCCAGTTTAACATTTTCTGAGCAAACTGCTTATGTTTTACTGGCAGTTTAAACAATTTTCTAAAAAACTGTTTGCGTTTTTGTGTCACATTAACATTTTCTGAGCAAACTGCTTATGTTTTACTGGCAGTTTTCACAATTTTCTGAGAAAACTGTGTGCGTTATTGTGCCAGTTTAACATTTTCTGAGAAAACTGTTTGCCTTTCACAGATAGATTAAGACGATCTTACAAAATTGCGAACGAATTGACGTTCTCAGAATCTGCCGAAACCAAAGTCTTTGTTCTTCTTGGGACCTCTATACACCAACGACATTATATCTCAACTTATTTCAACAAACTTGTTCGAAAACTGTTTGCGTTTAGGCCAGTTTAACAATATCTGACCAAACTGTTTGTGTTTTACTGGCAGTTTAACAATTTTCTGTGAAAACTGTTTGCGTTTTTGTGCCAGTTTAAATTTCTTTTTCTGAGCAAACTGCTTATGTTTTTACTGGCAGTTAAACAATTTTCTAAGAAAACTGTTTGCGTTTTTGTGTCACATTAACATTTTCTGAGCAAACTGCTTATGTTTTACTGGCAGTTCACAATTTTCTGAGAAAACTGTGTGCGTTATTGTGCAGTTTAACATTTTCTGAGAAAACTGTTTGCCTTTCACAGATAGATTAAGACGATCTTACAAAATTGCGAACGAATTGACGTTCTCAGAATCTGCCGAAACCAAAGTCTTTGTTCTTCTTGGGACCTCTATACACCAACGACATTATATCTCAACTTATTTCAACAAACTTGTTCGAAAACTGTTTGCGTTTAGGGCCAGTTTAACAATATCTGACCAAACTGTTTGTTTTTACTGGCAGTTTAACAATTTTCTGTGAAAACTGTTTGCGTTTTTGTGCCAGTTTAACATTTTCTGAGCAACTGCTTATGTTTTACTGGCAGTTAAACAATTTTCTGAGAAAACTGTTTGCGTTTTGGTGCAGTTTACACATTTTCTGAGAAAACTGTTTGCGTTTTTGTGCAAGTTTAACATTTTCTGAGAAAACTGTTTGCCTTTCACAGATAGATTAAGACGATCTTACAAAATTGCGAACGAATTGACGTTCTCAGAATCTGCCGAAACCAAAGTCTTTGTTCTTCTTGGGACCTCTATACACCAACGACATTATATCTCAACTTATTTCAACAAACTTGTTCGAAACTGTTTGCGTTTAGGGCCAGTTTAACAATATCTGACCAACTGTTTGTGTTTTACTGGCATTTTAACAATTTTCTGTGAAAACTGTTTGCGTTTTTGGCCAGTTTAACATTTTCTGAGCAAACTGCTTATGTTTTACTGGCAGTTAAACAATTTTCTAAGAAAACTGTTTGCGTTTTTGTGTCACATTAACATTTTCTGAGCAAACTGCTTATGTTTTACTGGCAGTTTCACAATTTTCTGAGAAAACTGTTTGCGTTTTTGTGCAAGTTTAACATTTTCTGAGAAAACTGTTTGCCTTTCACAGATAGATTAAGACGATCTTACAAAATTGCGAACGAATTGACGTTCTCAGAATCTGCCGAAACCAAAGTCTTTGTTCTTCTTGGGACCTCTATACACCAACGACATTATATCTCAACTTATTTCAACAAACTTGTTCGAAAACTGTTTGCGTTTAGGGCCAGTTTAACAATATCTGACCAAACTGTTTGTGTTTTACTGGCAGTTTAAAACAATTTTCTGTGAAAACTGTTTGCGTTTTTGTGCCAGTTTAACATTTTCTGAGCAAACTGCTTATGTTTTACTGGCAGTTAAAACAATTTTCTAAGAAAAACTGTTTGCGTTTTTGTGTCACATTAACATTTTCTGAGCAAACTGCTTATGTTTTACTGCAGTTAAACAATTTTCTGAAAAAAACTGTGTGCGTTTTTGTGCAAGTTTAACATTTTCTGAAAAACTGTTTGCCTTTCACAGATAGATTAAGACGATCTTACAAAATTGCGAACGAATTGACGTTCTCAGAATCTGCCGAAACCAAAGTCTTTGTTCTTCTTGGGACCTCTATACACCAACGACATATATCTCAACTTATTTCAACAAACTTGTTCGAAAACTGTTTGCGTTTAGGGCCATTTAACAATATCTGACCAAACTGTTTGTGTTTTACTGGCAGTTTAAACAATTTTCTGTGAAAAACTGTTTGCGTTTTTGTGCCAGTTTAACATTTTCTGAGCAAACTGCTTATGTTTTACTGGCAGTTTCACAATTTTCTGAGAAAACTGTGTGCGTTATTGTGCCAGTTTAACATTTTCTGAGAAAACTGTTTGCCTTTCACAGATAGATTAAGACGATCTTACAAAATTGCGAACGAATTGACGTTCTCAGAATCTGCCGAAACCAAGTCTTTGTTCTTCTTGGGACCTCTATACACCAACGACATTATATCTCAACTTATTTCAACAAACTTGTTCGAAAACTGTTTGCGTTTAGGGCAGTTTAACAATATCTGACCAAACTGTTTGTGTTTTACTGGCAGTTTAACAATTTTCTGTGAAAACTGTTTGCGTTTTTGTGCCAGTTTAACATTTTCTGAGCAAACTGCTTATGTTTTACTGGCAGTTAAACAATTTTCTAAGAAAACTGTTTGCGTTTTTGTGTCACATTAACATTTTCTGAGCAAACTGCTTATGTTTACTGGCAGTTTCACAATTTTCTGAGAAAACTGTGTGCGTTTTGTGCCAGTTTAACATTTTCTGAGAAAACTGTTTGCCTTTCACAGATAGATTAAGACGATCTTACAAAATTGCGAACGAATTGACGTTCTCAGAATCTGCCGAAACCAAAGTCTTTGTTCTTCTTGGGACCTCTATACACCAACGACATTATATCTCAACTTATTTCAACAAACTTGTTCGAAAACTGTTTGCGTTTAGGGCCAGTTTAACAATATCTGACCAAACTGTTTGTGTTTTACTGGCAGTTTAACAATTTTCTGTGAAAACTGTTTGCGTTTTTGTGCCAGTTTAACATTTTCTGAGCAAACTGCTTATGTTTTACTGGCAGTTAAACAATTTTCTAAGAAAACTGTTTGCGTTTTTGTGTCACATTAACATTTTCTGAGCAACTGCTTATGTTTTACTGGCAGTTTCACAATTTTCTGAGAAAACTGTGTGCGTTATTGTGCCAGTTTAACATTTTCTGAGAAACTGTTTGCCTTTCACAGATAGATTAAGACGATCTTACAAAATTGCGAACGAATTGACGTTCTCAGAATCTGCCGAAACCAAAGTCTTTGTCTTCTTGGGACCTCTATACCCAACGACATTATATCTCAACTTATTTCAACAAACTTGTTCGAAAACTGTTTGCGTTTAGGGCCAGTTTAACAATATCTGACCAAACTGTTTGTGTTTTACTGGCAGTTTAACAATTTCTGTGAAAACTGTTTGCGTTTTTGTGCCAGTTTAACATTTTCTGAGCAAACTGCTTATGTTTTACTGGCAGTTTAACAATTTTCTGAGAAAACTGTTTGCGTTTTTGTGGCAAGTTTAACATTTTCTGAGAAAACTGTTTGCGTTTTTGTGCAAGTTTAACATTTTCTGAGAAACTGTTTGCCTTTCACAGATAGATTAAGACGATCTTACAAAATTGCGAACGAATTGACGTTCTCAGAATCTGCCGAAACCAAAGTCTTTGTTCTTCTTGGGACCTCTATACACCAACGACATTATATCTCAACTTATTTCAACAAACTTGTTCGAAAACTGTTTGCGTTTAGGGCCAGTTTAACAATATCTGACCAAACTGTTTGTTTTTACTGGCAGTTTAACAATTTTCTGTGAAAACTGTTTGCGTTTTTGTGCCAGTTTAACATTTTCTGAGCAACTGCTTATGTTTTACTGGCAGTTAAACATTTTCTAAGAAAACTGTTTGCGTTTTGTGTCACAGTAACATTTTCTGAGCAAACTGCTTATGTTTTACTGCAGTTTAACAATTTTCTGAGAAAACTGTTTGCGTTTTTGTGCAAGTTTAAAATTTTCTGAGAAAACTGTTTGCCTTTCACAGATAGATTAAGACGATCTTACAAAATTGCGAACGAATTGACGTTCTCAGAATCTGCCGAAACCAAAGTCTTTGTTCTTCTTGGGACCTCTATACACCAACGACATTATATCTCAACTTATTTCAACAAACTTGTTCGAAAACTGTTTGCGTTTAGGGCCAGTTAACAATATCTGACCAAACTGTTTGTGTTTTACTGGCAGTTTAACAATTTTCTGTGAAAACTGTTTGCGTTTTTGTGCCAGTTTAACATTTTCTGAGCAAAACTGCTTATGTTTTACTGGCAGTTTAAACAATTTTCTAAGAAACTGTTTGCGTTTTTGTGTCACATTAACATTTTCTGAGCAAAACTGCTTATGTTTTACTGGCAGTTTCACAATTTTCTGAGAAAACTGTTTGCGTTTTGTGCCAGTTTAACATTTTCTGAGAAAAACTGTTTGCCTTTCACAGATAGATTAAGACGATCTTACAAAATTGCGAACGAATTGACGTTCTCAGAATCTGCCGAAACCAAAGTCTTTGTTCTTCTTGGGACCCCTCTACACCAACGACATTATATCTCAACTTATTTCAACAAACTTGTTCGAAAACTGTTTGCGTTTAGGGCCAGTTTAACAATATCTGACCAAACTGTTTGTGTTTTACTGGCAGTTAAAACAATTTTCTGTGAAAACTGTTTGCGTTTTTGTGCCAGTTTAACATTTTCTGAGCAAACTGCTTATGTTTTACTGGCAGTTTCACAATTTTCTGAGAAACTGTGTGTGCGTTATTGTGCCAGTTTAACATTTTCTGAGAAAACTGTTTGCCTTTCACAGATAGATTAAGACGATCTTACAAAATTGCGAACGAATTGACGTTCTCAGAATCTGCCGAAACCAAGTCTTTGTTCTTCTTGGACTCTATACACCAACGACATTATATCTCAACTTATTTCAACAAACTTGTTCGAAAACTGTTTGCGTTTAGGGCCAGTTTAACAATATCTGACCAAACTGTTTGTTTTACTGGCAGTTTTAACAATTTTTCTGTGAAAAATGTTGCGTTTTTGTGCCAGTTTAACATTTTCTGAGCAAACTGCTTATGTTTTTACTGGCAGTTAAACAATTTTCTAAGAAAACTGTTTGCGTTTTTGTGTCACATTAACATTTCTGAGCAAACTGCTTATGTTTTACTGGTCAGTTTACAATTTTCTGAGAAAACTGGTGTGCGTTATTGTGCCAGTTTAACATTTTCTGAGAAAACTGTTTGCCTTTCACAGATAGATTAAGACGATCTTACAAAATTGCGAACGAATTGACGTTCTCAGAATCTGCCGAAACCAAAGTCTTTGTTCTTCTTGGGACCTCTATACACCAACGACATTATATCTCAACTTATTTCAACAAACTTGTTCGAAAACTGTTTGCGTTTAGGGCCAGTTTAACAATATCTGACCAAACTGTTTTGGTTTTACTGGCAGTTTTAACAATTTTCTGTCTGTGAAACTGTTTGCGTTTTTGTGCCAGTTTAACATTTTCTGAGCAAACTGCTTATGTTTTACTGGCAGTTAAACAATTTCTAAGAAAACTGTTTGCGTTTTTGTGTCACATTAACATTTTCTGAGCAAACTGCTTATGTTTTACTGGCAGTTTCAATTTTCTGAGAAAACTGTGTGCGTTATTGTGCCAGTTTAACATTTCTCTGAGAAACTGTTTGCCTTTCACAGATATTAGACGATCTTACAAAATTGCGAACGAATTGACGTTCTCAGAATCTGCCGAAACCAAAGTCTTTGTTCTTCTTGGGACCTCTATACACCAACGACATTATATCTCAACTTATTTCAACAAACTTGTTCGAAAACTGTTTGCGTTTAGGGCCATTTAACAATATCTGACCAAACTGTTTGTGTTTTACTGGCAGTTTAACAATTTTCTGTGAAAACTGTTTGCGTTTTTTGTGCCAGTTTAACATTTTCTGAGCAAACTGCTTATGTTTTTACTGCAGTTTCACAATTTTCTGAAAAACTGTTTGCGTTATTGTGCAAGTTTAACATTTTCTGAGAAAACTGTTTGCCTTTCACAGATAGATTAAGACGATCTTACAAAATTGCGAACGAATTGACGTTCTCAGAATCTGCCGAAACCAAAGTCTTTGTTCTTCTTCGGACCTCTATACACCAACGACATTATATCTCACTTATTTCAACAAACTTGTTCGAAAAACTGTTTGCGTTTAGGGCCAGTTTAACAATATCTGACCAAACTGTTGTGTGTTTTTTACTGAGTTAAAACAATTTTCTGTGAAAACTGTTTGCGTTTTTTGTGCCAGTTTAACATTTTCTGAGCAAACTGCTTATGTTTTACTGGCAGTTAAACAATTTTCTAAGAACTGTTTGCGTTTTTGTGTCACATTAACATTTTCTGAGCAAACTGCTTATGTTTTACTGGCAGTTTCACAATTTTCTGAGAAAACTGTGTGCGTTTTGTGCAAGTTTACATTTTCTGAGAAAACTGTTTGCCTTTCACAGATAGATTAAGACGATCTTACAAAATTGCGAAAGAATTGACGTTCTCAGAATCATCGCCGAAACCAAAGTCTTTGTTCTTCTTGGGACCTCTATACACCAACGACATTATATCTCAACTTATTTCAACAAACTTGTTCGAAAACTGTTTGCGTTTAGGGCCAGTTTAACAATATCTGACCAAACTGTTTGTGTTTTACTGGCAGTTTAACAATTTTCTGTGAAAACTGTTTGCGTTTTTGTGCCAGTTTAACATTTTCTGAGCAAACTGCTTATGTTTTACTGGCAGTTTCACAATTTTTCTGAGAAAACTGTGTGCGTTATTGTGCAATTTAACATTTTCTGAGAAAACTGTTTGCCTTTCACAGATAGATTAAGACGATCTTACAAAATTGCGAACGAATTGACGTTCTCAGAATCTGCCGAAACCAAAGTCTTTGTTCTTCTTGGGACCTCTATACACCAACGACATTATATCTCAACTTATTTCAACAAACTTGTTCGAAAACTGTTTGCGTTTAGGGCCAGTTTAACAATCTCTGACCAAACTGTTTGGGTTTTACTGGCAGTTTAACAATTTTCTGTGAAAACTGTTTGCGTTTTTGTGCCAGTTTAACATTTTCTGAGCAAACTGCTTATGTTTACTGGCAGTAAACACTTTTTCTAAGAAAAACTGTTTGCGTTTTTGTGTCCATTAACATTTTCTGAGCAACTGCTTATGTTTTACTGGCAGTTTCACAATTTTCTGAGAAAACTGTGTGCGTTATTGTGCCAGTTTAACATTTTCTGAGAAAACTGTTTGCCTTTCACAGATAGATTAAGACGATCTTACAAATTGCGAACGAATTGACGTTCTCAGAATCTGCCGAAACCAAAGTCTTTGTTCTTCTTGGGACCTCTATACACCAACGACATTATATCTCAACTTATTTCAACAAACTTTTTCGAAAACTGTTTGCGTTTAGGGCCAGTTTAACAATATCTGACCAAACTGTTTGGGTTTTAACTGGCAGTTTAACAATTTTCTGTGAAAACTGTTTGCGTTTTTGTGCCAGTTTAACATTTTCTGAGCAAACTGCTTATGTTTTACTGGCAGTTAAACAATTTTCTAAGAAAACTGTTTGCGTTTTTGTGTCACATTAACATTTCTGAGCAAACTGCTTATGTTTTACTGGCAGTTTCACAATTTTCTGAGAAAACTGTGTGCGTTATTGTGCCAGTTTAACATTTTCTGAGAAAACTGTTTGCCTTTCACAGATAGATTAAGACGATCTTACAAAATTGCGAACGAATTGACGTTCTCAGAATCTGCCGAAACCAAAGTCTTTGTTCTTCTTGGGACCTCTATACACCAACGACATATATCTCAACTTATTTCAACAAAACTTGTTCGAAAACTGTTTGCGTTTAGGGCCAGTTTAACCATATCTGACCAAACTGTTTTGTTTTACTGGCAGTTTACAATTTCTGTGAAAACTGTTTGCGTTTTTGTGCCAGTTTAACATTTTCTGAGCAAACTGCTTATGTTTACTGGCAGTTTCACAATTTTCTGAGAAAACTGTGTGCGTTTGTGCCAGTTTAACATTTTCTGAGAAAACTGTTGTTGCCTTTCACAGATAGATTAAGACGATCTTACAAAATTGCGAACGAATTGACGTTCTCAGAATCTGCCGAAACCAAAGTCTTTGTTCTTCTTCTTGGACCTCTATACACAACGACATTATATCTCACTTTTTCAACAAACTTGTTCGAAAACTGTTTTGCGTTTAGGGCCAGTTTAACAATATCTGACCAAACTGTTTGTGTTTTACTGCGTTTAAAAACTTTTCTTTGAAACTGTTTGCGTTTTTGTGCCAGTTTAACATTTTCTGAGCAAACTGCTTATGTTTTACTGGCAGTTAACATTTTCTAAGAAACTGTTTGCGTTTTTGTGTCACATTAACATTTTCTGAGCAAACTGCTTATGTTTTACTGGCAGTTAAACAATTTTCTGAGAAAACTGTTTGCGTTTTTGTGCAAGTTTAACATTTTCTGAGAAACTGTTTGCCTTTCACAGATAGATTAAGACGATCTTACAAAATTGCGAACGAATTGACGTTCTCAGAATCTGCCGAAACCAAAGTCTTTGTTCTTCTTGGGACCTCTATACACCAACGACATTATATCTCAACTTATTTCAACAAACTTGTTCGAAAACTGTTTGCGTTTAGGGCCAGTTTAACAATATCTGACCAAACTGTTTGTGTTTTACTGGCAGTTTAACAATTTTCTGTGAAAACTGTTTGCGTTTTT
>WPAB01000151.1:0-33445 GCA_010134655.1 Fragaria nilgerrensis
CTTGTGACTGCAAAATGCACAATGCCAGCCCAGTCACCTTTTGGCAACCCCTTATATTGAGTATCTCCAAGTTGCGGCAATTTTGAGCAAGCGCGACCATGGTACGGTCTGACACGTCCAGAAAATTCAATGTCAAGTCCTTGAGGGTTTGAATGGCAGCGATTCCCACACCTCCAATATCAGTGATTCGATTCGTTGTCCCCCAAAAGGACAATTCCAGGTACTCCAGGCAACACATTTTGCGCAAAATCTTGATCCCGGTATCAGTGATTTTACAGAATTTACTCCTTATAGGGCTGCAATGATTAATTTTTTGAGGGTTTTCGAGATAGATCCATTCGCCAAAGAAGCCAATCCCTCATCGGTAATGTTACAACAATTTATCAACTCTAAAATGCTAATAGAAGATGTAGACCCAATTCCTCTGAGGCTCCATCTGATATCAACTTAGTGTTTAGCAAAACCAGGGACTTCAAGTTATGTGCTGAATGTACAAGCTCAACAACTCCAGAATTCCCTATTGCATTTACCCCCATAATATGAACATGGGACAATCTGGGACACCCTTCTCCCAAAGCACATAGACCTTTCGGGTTCAAAACACCAGCATCACCTTTTAGCTCATCATCCCTACCTACAATCATGATTCTCTCGATTCTGGGACATGTTTGCGCTATGAATTCAAGGTCGATGTGGGACTTGCAACCCAATAGTGTCAAAGTGACTATTTTGGGAATCTAGCTAGTGAAGAAAGCGAAAACCCGGGATCGTTAACATAAAAGATAAGCTTTGATCGGTCTAGACCTTCCACTTTGAACCATTGCTTGCAAACCTCGGAAACGATTTCCTATCTCGTTGCCCTTGACTTGTTAATCACTAGGCCAAGTCGTCGCTTAATGATGCAAATATCCCAGATGTCTTCTTCCTGGTGTGTACACTCATCTCCTCCCCTAATTCTTTGCTAGTCTATGTGCTCAAATAAAAAACCACGAAAAGTGAGATATGAACCTGACGAGGAGGATTTTCGACGCCTGCAGCTGCTGAATGATTGAGGTAAGATTGAATGTCTCCGACTCCGACCTTGAGAATTCCGCAGGCAGCAACAGAGAGACCAAGGAGACTGCGAGACTGTTTTGTTTTATTGATCTCAATTTGGGCTTTAATGGTGGGCCTCACAACCCATAAGGCCCAATTACCCTCAAGACCGCCTAGCCGTGCATCTTATCCGCCCAGACGCCATAGGCCCAAGCGGCTCAATAATTTGAACATAAACAAAAAAAAAAAAAAAAAATTCGCAGCAGGAGACAGTATTTCTGGGTTTCATCTCAGCCGACGAGTTCTTGCCCGTACCTGAATTTGCAGTCAATCCTGTGTCTCAGGTAGCCTGGCCCCAAATAAAGGTTAAAGTTTTTGTGATCTTCGAGTAGTAAAATTTCAAAGATTGAGCCTCTCTCTCTTAGGCTTTTATTTGTATTTCTTCATGTATTGAGTTGAATCAGTTACTGTTGATGTAATTTTTATGTGAGAAAGTGGAGAATATGGATATGTGCAATTGCTGAAGGTCTTGGATGGATTGAGCTTGAAGGAATTTGAAGCATTCTTGTCTGCATTCAGTTCTCGTGCAAGCCTGAAGCCTGCAGCTAAAACCTGCAGCTAAAAATTGGGAGTAAACTTCGACTTCCACAAGTCACTATTCATCTTCCTGGATTGCAGTTTGGTTCCTAAATCTCACTGGAGTGCATTATCCAACTAAAAAGCTCTGTGATTTTACTGTTTAGATTGGGAATGAAGCGTTAGATGGGATCGGTTCATCTATAATAATCTTGTTCTTTTTCTTACGGAGTCAGGTTTAGTTTCATGACAGTTCAAAGTTTGGTTCTTATGCCAAACAGGGAAAAAATTACTGGTCTCATGAATTGTTCAAAGTAGTGTATATGCTCTTTGTATATTGATTGCCTACTTGAAAGTATCTTCCACATCCCATCCGAAATCACATTTCTTGGTGATTGTAACATGACTTCTATTTTATTTCATACAACTTGTAATAATTCTGTACTTTTGTGGAACTTTTTGTACGTGGGTTAATGTTGCTTGTATATAAGTTTGCATTTTTCTACAGCAAGTAACCATATCTAACTTCTATGTACCAGTTGATGCACATGGTATTTGATATAAGCTTTATAGCAGTGACAAATCCCTTCTTAGAATTTTTTTTCCCACAAACAAACTTAGATTCTAAAAATCACATCAACCTTAGAGTTTTATTCGTATTGTTGTAGGTCAATTGGATCATCTAATACAACTTTATATTTCGACAAAAAAAAAAAAAACCTTAGAGTTTTATTCCCACCAACAAAATTATTAACTTTTTGTGTTTTTCTTACCAAATTACTCTCTCTCTCTCTCTCTCTCTCTCTCTCTCTCTCTGATGATGTCGATCTTGAGCCGCAGCCTCTGGGTGTCATCTTCATCGTCAGGGTCCAGCTCCGGCCCCAAGGAACACATCAAGGAGCGTTGAGAAGGATGATGGCCTTTCTCTCGAATAAGAAGCCTCTGGCCTCATTCTCGCCGTTGGCGTCCACCTCCGGCCCCGACGGGTGCATCACCCGCGCGCGTCAAGGACCGCATCAAGGCGACCTCTCGGATCTTGACGATGGTGCTCATTTGATTTTGCTATTAGATTTCCATCATAAGCCACACGAGAGATTGGGGAGCTGTGTCTTGTGCCATGAATTTGGGGAAGCAAAGATCGATGGTTTTGTCTCTAGCTATCTATGAAGACTTTTTTGATTGAATCCAAGTGATGAAGAAGAACACGAAAATGGTAATTTTTATCACAATGGTGTTCACTTGGTCACTTAGTAACCAAATAAATCATGGTCAATCACCGTTGAATGCAAATCCAAGGGTGAGAAATATTATTTTAAAGTTAAGTTGTTTTGTTTTTCATCTTTGGATTTACATCCAACAGTGATTAACCATGATTTTTTTAGTCACTAGGTGACCATGTAAACACTACTAATTGTTATCATAACAAGTACGCATTGGATTTTGGTATTAGAATTATTAGAGTAAGCCACGTCTGCACACCTATCACCATTCATAGCCTTATGTTTTTTTTTTCAATGGGTAGTTGTAGTGCTCAATAAGCAGAGAATCAATATGTGAAAATATGCTTACTCATCACTGATTGATGTGTATGTGAAGGGTATGTCTGTTGTGCAGCACGACATAGCATATATACACTAATAGGGGTAGATTGCATGTGCTTTATACGAGGGCTGATATTGAGAAGTTGTCTTTAAAAAACAGGCTGCATACCAGAACATTCTCATGATTTGCAACTTCTATATTGCTGAGAGAATCATAACTTTATCATGTTTCTACTTGAGGGTGTAGAATCAATAAAGATTTATAAATAGCGACATAATTATTATTATTATTTTATGTAGATTCAATTTAAGGGTGATATGAGGTCAATTAAGGTATTTGTTTTAAAAAGAAAAAAATTGACACTTGTCACATTTGATTGGTCTAGACCACCTTTTTTCCACCATGACTAATTTTGTGTTGACATCATGAACCCACAGCGTCAGGTGACCTTTTTCAGCTGCCCCTTTTTCTAATTGCCACATGTGATGGGGCCCAAAGAACCAATCAGAAATTCCCTCATCGGGATAGTTTGGAAAGCATGAAGTGATCTTCGGTTTAGACGTCGCACTCTTAACCATTGCTTGCATGCTTTCGAGAACAAGTCTCTATCTTTTTCGAGGAAGATTTTGTGAAGGATCAGGCCAAGTACATCATCGTTCAGCATGGTATTATTATTGGATCCGGATCCTCTCCTAACCTCATTTTCTTGCTGAGCTACCTGAGCTTTTTAGTTTTTACTAGATTATGACACATGTTTCTAATTTAATCTAATGGCCTGCAATTTCTGCTAGAATATCCCTCCTCTTTTCTTCCCTTTGTCTCTCGTCTGTTCTTGTTTTCCATGTGTTCTTTCTTTTCTGATTGTTTCTAATAGAATTGGAATCGGAAAGAAAGCAAAGTGAGGATAGAACTGCATGTCTCTCAGTCCCCTGTCTTATTTCTTGACGTTAACCTAAATTGGAGGTGCTTCTGATTTCCAATCTCTCTTGTCAATATACACATTGATCTGAATGGGTTGTTTGATTGCTTGATGTTAACTTGAAGAGGATGTGAGTGTTTTTCTGGGTTAGGAAATAGTGTAGAAATCAATGGGTGTGTCAGATTGAAGGCTTGCAGCTTTATGTGAAAGGAGGAAATCATTTGGGTTGATTTTGATGCATTGTGGTTTATGGGTTTTGTGGTTTGAGATTGAGATAGTGATTGTTCAATTGAAGAGTGTTGGTTGTTTTAGTTGAGGGAAAACCGCAGAATATGATTAGGTTGCGCTGTTGAAGTTTGGGATAGGTAGCTTGAGCAGGGTATTTGCAGATTGAGCTTTGAGAATCGGGTGAGAACTGAGAAAGTGAGAACCCAAAGGGAAAAGAAGAACATGAGAGAGAGAGACGTTAGATCTAAGTTTAGACACGTGTCGTAATCATATAGAAAGCTTAGGTAGCTCAGCAAGAAAATAGGCTCAGGAGAGGATCCGAGTCCATTATTATTAATGCTGCCTTTTTTTTTTTTTTTGGCGTTTAGGGTTGCCATCTTGCCATTGTTTTTTTTCATAAAATTTCGAACAACGAACAACAAAAGCAACTAGGAAATAAACCTTGCGAGCAGATTACCAATAGACGGCTTAGGGTTTGGAGTTTTACGTGAGTTCGTGATTTGGCTTTTGTTTTTCTACTTTTGGGCTTTTTAGTTTGTGGGCTCAACTGAAGCTGACTTCAATTTGGCCTTAAATCAAGCTTTACTACATTTACCGCAGAATGAGTTTGATGTTTCCTTCTGGAATTGGTACTCATGCACTCATAATCTCCCGATTTAATCCGATCAATATCATATAAGGTTAATTCCCGCTAGAATTGCAAATTTATGAAGGAAAGCCAGAATAATTTTGTTACTAACTGCATAAGTAGTCTCTGAATAAAGGGCTATGCACAATTAAGGGATAAAATAGTTGGTCCAGCAAGACCAGGAGATATTCTATCTGTGCAGATGATGGAGATTGCAACAGTGTCATCAATGGCACATCCTTCACAATCACATAAAATTTCCAGATATCAGAACAAGTGCTGATATTCTATCTCCGCTGATTTTGTGTTAAAATGACAATCTCATAGTGGTCTTACATAAACCATTAGATGAAAACTCAGTTTATTTATTCAAACTGTAACGCATATAGTTAAAACCAACATTGTTACTTGTCACTTGTACACAAACAACTGGAACTTTAAGGTACAAAATTGCAAATACCACAGTATCACCTTCTTTCATCTTGACCTCTCTTCTACCCATTTAAGTGGATCAATCACTTGCATATATTATATTAATCTTAGCAACAGGCAGTTCATTTAATCTTAGCATACAAATGACATTGCAATATCTATAGCAAGTAGAGCATAGAAACAGGCCAACAGCAGACTGCAGTTCATTTTAATCTTAGCAGACCAACAAGACATGAAAACTTGAGATGGTGTCCATAACTAGTACAAGCTAAGAAACAGCAGGATATGACAATGAAGAAGTTTCAAACTTTCCAACATTTTTTCATAAAATATCATCTACTGATCTACATGTGCTCAAAAGACATTTCAGATCTTTCCCCCCTGGAAAAAGTTTGCAAAATCTGAAACCATAACACGGGTAAGCACAATCCACTAAGTAAATTTCATAGAACATGAAAGTCCCACAGGCTGCAGCTACATATCCAGAAACTACATATTATCAAAAGCACAATATAAGGGTAAGCACAATCTACTAACTTAAACAGAAAGTTCAGAAACTAGATATCATCAAGACAACAATCTTCTACAAACTTAACAACTTTTCTAGTTTTCTCGTGCATCAATTCATCGCTCCAAGTTGGATCAAGCCTCATGCGGTAATCCACCACAACAGATTTCAAGGACGGGCATCCAAACACTATCCGCTCCACATCAGAAAGATTGATCTTAAACTTGTCCAATACAAGGCATTTCAAGCACTTATGACAGCAAAATGCACAAATGCCAGCTACAGTTACCTTTTCACAACCCCTTATATCAAGTCTCTCCAAGTTGCAGCAATTCTGAGCAAGCGTGACCATGGTAGTGTCTGACACGTCCAGAAAATTCAATGTCAATTTCTTGAGGGTTCGAATGGCAGCGATTCCCACACCTCCAATATCAGTGATTCGACTCGTGTGGCGGTTGTTCCCCAAATGGACAATTCCAGGTGCTCCAGGCTACACATTTTGCGCAAAATCTCGACACCGGTATCAGTGATTTTACTCCTTCTAAGGCACTCAATGATTAATTTCTTGAGGGTTTTCGAGGTAGATCCATTCGCCAAAGAAGCCAGTCCCTCATCGGTAATGTTATCACAATCATTCAACTCTAAAATGCTAATGGAAGATGCGGACCCAATTCCTCTGAGGCTTCATCTGATATCAACTTATTGCTTAGAAAAGCAGGGACTTCAAGTTATGTGCTGAATGTACAAGCTCAACAACTCCAGAATTCCCTATTGCATTTAGCCCCATAATCTCAACATGGGACAATTTGGGACACCCTTCTCCCAAAGCCCATAGACCTTTGGGGCTCAAAACACCACCATCACCTGTTTGCTTCTCATCTCTACATTCAATCATGATGCTCTCGATTTTGGGACATGCATGGGATATGAATTCAAGGTTGGTGTGGGGCCTGCATTGCCATACTGCTAAACTGACTATATTCGGGAATCTAGTTAGTGCAGGAAGCGGAATCATGGGATCTCTAACATAAATGGTAAGCCATGATCGGTCTAGACCTTCCACTTTAAGCCATTGCTTGCAGACCTCGGAGAATGATTTTCTGTCTTGTTTATCCTTGACCTTGTTAACAACTTGGCCAAGCAAATCGTCGCTCACCGATGCAAATATCCCTGGTTTCCTCTTGGGTTGCTCACCCATCTTCCCCTAGCTCTTTGCTACTCTATGTGCTGAAAATGAAACAAATCAGGAAAAATGAGAAATGAACCTGAGGAGGATCTTCGACGGCTGGCAGCTACGGAACGAAGGGGCCTGAAGCTGAAGTAGTCATCATGTAGGGAATTCTTGAAGCACGATTAGGGAAAGATTGAAAGTAACCGACGACTAGGTTTTGAGCGAGTGAGGGAGTGAGAGTGGCCTAACCGTTTATGTGTTTTTTGTGTCTAGATGGTTTTGGGCTTTACATTGTATGTAGGCTTTGTTTTTGCTGGCCCAGTCTTGTTTTGGTTAAAAGTATCATGGGAGAAAGGATGCTAAAATACGATTAGTCATAATAAAACCAATTTTATTCCTTGGCTTCATTCTTGCATTCGTTCTCGATCAATGTCGAACGAGCATGCTGATCAGTGATCATTAAACTCCAGCTTTTCCTTTATTCAGTTCCGAAAGCTGCTGTACTTGGGTATGCAACCTGAAATAGATTGCAGGCTCTGTAGCAAAAGCTTATGGTACTAATTCTTCTCTGCCATTTCTCTGTGTCTTCTTCACTAAATGGTGAGAGGTTACGGTATATTAATGGACTCTGTTGATGAGGAATTCAGGTTTCTTATTGTTCTTTACAGATTGCCAAACATATTGCGGGTAGCTGTAAGGTATGCGTTCCCATCAGGCACGCACTGCAGCCATATCTCAGAGAAAGTCATGTCATCTCTCGGAAGCTAATTCCAAACTGGGACGATCGACTTAGACCTCCCACCTTACGCCATTGTCAGAATTCAGAGAAAGATGTTCTACATTTCAGACTTTGATGCTAACCTTGTTAATGATTAGACCAACAAACTCATTGCTCATCAATAAAATATTTTCTACTTTATGTGAAACCAAGAGACTAAGTTACTTAACGAAGACCTTCAACGCAGACAGGAACACACATATACAAGACAAACAAAACAAGAGCTAGATATGCTGTTGACACAATCCATTTCATAAAAAAAAAAAAAAAAAAAAAAAGAAGATCCTCCATTAACATCAACCATGTCATGTAGAGTACAAAACATACAAACCTATCTAAGGTTCTCTCTTGCAACAAAATTAGGACGCAGTGGTTCATTACCTGTTACTAATATATTGTCATAGCAAACTAAGTAGTGGCATCATAAAGCAAAGACATTGCAGAGCACACTAGTGATGCTTATATTTAGAGAACTTGAGAACTAATCTAGTTTTCCAATGCATCAACTCATCTCTCCAAGTAGGATCCTTCCTCCATCTTTCTTCCACCACAACAGAATCAATGTCCAAGACGGGCACCCAAGCGCCAAGCTCTCTACATCAGAAAGACCAAAACTCCTCAAACCAAGCAACACAAGGCGCCTCAAGCCTTGGTGACTTGAAAATGCACGAATGCCAGGTCCTGTCACACCTTCACAGCCACTTAAATCAAGCACTTCCAACTTCTTGCAAAATGCAAGCGCGGAAACGGTAAGGTCTGACACGCCATATATCCCCTTCAATTTCAACTCCTTGAGATTCCGAATCGCAGATATCGCCATTCCTCCAACATCAGTAATCTCTCCGGTACACCAACACAAACTCAGCTTCTCCAAGCTACGCATTTTCTTCGAACTCTTCACCCCATCATCCGTGACCTTACACCTCTTTACCACCAATGTCTTGAGCCTTCTCGAGGTAAACCCGCTAGCCAAACAACCCAACCCGTCATCGGTAACATTGCAGCAGCTCTTCAACTCGAGAATCGTAACCGAAGACCATGCAATGGCTCTGAGAGCAATATCCCCAATCAAATTATGCCCCAATACCAATGACGAGAAGCTCCGCGCAACATTCACAAGCTCCACAACGGCAGCATTTCCAATCTTTTCCCCAATCAGCGAGACCTTGGACAATTTAGGACAACCATATCCCAATGCCGACATGCCTTTCCGACCCAAGAAGCCTTGTTGGCATGAGGTGAAATCCACCACCTTGACGTCCTCGAGTTTGGGACATTTCCGGGCGAGGAGTTCGAGGTCGGAATCTGTCGTGAGTTGGGTGGTTTGGAATTCGACAAGATTCGGGAACCTGTTAAGTATAGCAAGAGGAACTCGGGTTTGCGAGCGGAGAGTGATGATCGGCTTAGACCTTCGAGTTTAAGCCATTGCTTGCAAACCTCGGAGCACCAGTTTCTATGTTCTTGGTCGGTGACGTTGTTGAGGATCAAGGAAAGTAAATCTTCGCTCAGAAGAGAAATTGGCCCTGCTTCTTCGGTTTGGGCAGACATTTTTGCCGTGAATTGTGGGCGGATGTTTGTGATGTGATTGAAACAGAGGATTGAGAATTGAAGCTTATAAACATTACCGGCGGGAGAATTCTCCAGCGATAATCGCCGAGGTTTGTTCAGGCACGATCGGCGGATCAAGCGAGGTTGTCTGGTTGTGGAAAAAATGAAAGCGAGGTCGTGGTCAGTTCTGGGCTTTAGGTTCTCTGGGCATTGTTATTATAATTCGCTCTTCGCAGATTCGTAGTGGCCCAAAAAGGAAAGAAGAAATTAAAGGAAATATTTGTTCCACAAATTTCGTCTTTCTCCTAATGGGGAATATATATAATTCAGATTGATATAATCAAATTCGTAATTAAATTGTCAGTTTTTCAAGTGTGATTTCGTTACTAAATTTTTGCTGATTGGAAATTCAAGTCTCATTAATCTAGTATCTCTATTTTATTTCATACACGGACATTATGGGTTTTAAAATCCCTAATGGGGAATATATCTAATTATGTACTTGATTGTTTTGTATTGAAGTCACGCACAATTAGTGAATGTAAAACGGAAAAATCCCTGAATTAAAGCATATAAACGTTTTGTTAGTTTCGTCTAAAATTTGAGATATATTAGATGTATCAAAAATGCATTTGACTAGAACGAGCAATGTTTTTGCTGTCATATGGGTTAGCTTTACCAAACTACGCTTTGACATAGCTTAAGCCTATCATTAATAAGTTGTTGGAAATGCTCTAAACCCTAAACGTTATGAACTAATGCATATCGATAACGAAGTTGGCTGGAAGGTAAACTTTCAGAGCACAAACAGTAAGAAAAAATATTTTGTCATTTACCACCTTATTATTATTGTGTGTGTATATATAACTGCGTTTTCTGTTATAAACATGAACGATTCAAGTTCGACAGAATTATGTTCATCCATTGAGTTAATCGAGTTTGAGTGTCTTAATGATAACCAATTGGCTGAAATTTTACAGAGATAATCTATATATTAGTATCTAAAGACTAGACGGTGGAGATATGAAAATTCGATTGAAAAATGAGTGTAAAATGGAAATCCGCACTGTAAGAATAAATACGGACATCCGCACCTGAGAATATATATATATGTGTGTGTATATATATATATTTGATTGGTAGTGATTAGGTAGCAAGATACCTCAATTATGTTAGCAAGTTAATATGTAACTCACCCGGTCAGTATTCGAACTAAGATATCAAGAGTATCACAATCTCCTGCCGCATGCGTGCAGACCCAAAGACTCTTCAAACTTGTTGGCTACAAATTGGTGGGAGGTGGAACTCGACATAAGGATTCCATACTAGATAGCTCGACTAGCTTTACAATATATGTCGTTAGTCCTCTATACTTTTAATCATTATTATTATTGTCATATTATTATGATTATTATTATTGAAGGGAAAATATGTCTCCTGATTCTCTTTTGACTTCCTTAACAATCTCAAAGTCAGTAAACCAAAATTTTGAATCATCCCCTTCCCACCTAGAGGTTATAGATGTCAAATGTAATTCGATCAACCATTAGCTAGATTTCAAGCCATCATCGTCAAATTGACAACAACAATTGTACTGAGATTCTCGTTTGTTCTTGGACGTTTGATGTGGTCCATACATATGTATGGTGGATAAGCATGGTGGTACAATTTTGTTCATGAGTCGAAACGCCAGAACCTATCTTCTTCAACCTCGAATACTACCATCTTTTCTTTTTTTTCATGAAGAGTACTGTAGCAGAAGTTGGCTCTGTTACGGGTTTCGATCAACAATCTGATCCGAATTTCTTCTTGGCCTGATTCCCATTACAAGCTTGTATTGTGAATTCCATCTCAGAGTAGTAGTCCTCCAGCAGATTTATTATGGTTTCATTTTTTGTTTTGTGTGTGCATGTCTCCAATATATGTGGGTGTGTGTGAGACTTCTTAGTCGAGAAGGTCAATTTAACAAGTTGGTGTTAAGGATGGTGGGGGGAAGTAGTGACAGAAGATATATATGGATGAAATTTAGCAGCAATATATGACAGTGAATTAGAGCTGCAACAAGGCAATGATGAGGTGCTGTTAGGGTGTGAATCAATCGCTTTGGTCAGTTGGTGAATGATTGCTTTCTTTCCGAGTTACCAAAAACCATCACTGGAATGGTGGTGAACCGAGAGGAGGACATATCAGATCGGCATTGGCATTGAACTCCATATTTTTGTTGCATGATTCTTGATTGTAGGAAATGTTCTATGATATTCCTCAAAGAAGTATTTCGCAAGTTAAAGTTTTGTGCCAATTTCCACTTAGAAAAATTCTAGTTTAATCGCTATTGTTATGTAGATATTTTGAGGTTTAATTTTTTATAGATGTATGTGTAAGTTTCACTCGCGCGTAATGATTGTATAATTACGTTTGACATTTCTCAAATGTACTTCATAAATCCGAACTTCATGAAGGTCTTTTTACTTTGACAGAGAGATGTGTTATTCAATCATTTCCCAGTACATCCGTGCGTGTGAGACCTATTTATACAAGGATAAATGGTCAAATGAACTACAATTGGTGTTAAGGATGGTGGGGAGTAACCGAGTAAAAACATTTTTAACAGACTTTTTATTTTGATTCTTAACTATTTTAGAGAGTGTGTTTAGCTTTTCTGGATGTTTAAGGAGCTCTAGCAGACTAGTCAAATTTGAGCTATTATAACTTTTAGCTATCTCACTAGCTATATTTAGCTAGCAAGATAATTAAATGAGACTATCTATAATTTATTACATTCATTTTAAGATATTTTAAGTGATATATAAAGGTCAATGATAAAATGGTACATTTAGAAGTAATAAATGATAAAAATGTTAACAAATGTTCATTAATGATAAAACAATACACCAATTTAAATTCTTTAAACCGTTGCCCATAACTTTTAAAAAAATTACATACCATGCCACTGACAAAAATAACAACACATTAACCATGATCATCTTTCTCACTCCAAAAATACACAGTCCAGACCAACCTCGTCAAGACGTCAACGTTTTGCAGCGGGGTGGAGCTGCGAATTGCTCCTCCGTCTTCCGGCCGCCTCCTGGCGCAAGGTTGGTGTCCTCATCTTCCTCTCGCCGTCCCCGACATCTCTATTGTATCAGATTTCATGGAGGAGCGATGCTGAAAGAGAATCGGAGGAGAGAAGTGTTTTCTGGGTTCACCGGCGAGTTTACGAATCTGACCACGGCGGCGGACATTAATGGTGGTGGTAGCTTCGCCTCAATCTGGAGAACGTCTCTATGACCTTATTTTTTGAAGAGAAGCTCGGAGGAGGGAGAATCGAAGAGAGGAAATTCTGGGATTTTCCGACGAAAGTTTGACGGATTTTGGCGAGCTCCTATTTCGACATAGGTATTAAAGTTGGTCTATTCGATGAGCTTTACATGTTTCTATAATTGGAATTGTGATTGGTTGGGTGTTGAAGAAGTTGGGTTTTGGTAGAGGAGGACCGCCGTGTGTGCTGCTGTGAACGACGATGGTAGAGGTGTTTCTATTGTTTTCTATTTGAATTTATATATATTCCTGGGTCTCTGTAGTGCCAATCTCTTTTTGTGTGATCTTGATCAGCACCCTTGTAAGTTGTAACATCATTTGTTTTTAAGCAATGAACTTACCTATCCGAGCCAAACTAGCAAGCTTTTGGTAAAATAATGACCATATCCTATGATTTGTGTTCTTAATTACCATGTCTCTCTTCTTTATTTAATACGAAGAACCAAGGATTCCTTCAGAGAGATAAACAAACTAGTTGCTATTTGACTCTTTCTCGATACAAATTTTATGAGGCACTCGGGCAAATACCAAGAAAATTACTAGTCCTTTTTTGCTTGTCCAAACTGGGTTTTCGACTTCTTAATTTCTAATTTACATATTGATAAAAGCATATGCAAATTATACTATCATAAGTTCAAGTTGTAACTATGCATAGTTACATGCATAGTTACATAGATGGATAGTTATATGAATAGTTACATGGATAGTTAGTTACATGGATAATTACATAGATGCATAGTTACATAGATGTATAGTTACATTGATAGTTACATGCATAGTTACATGGATAGTTACATGCATAGTTACATAGATGGATAATTACATGGATAATTACATAGATGTATAGTTACATGGATAGTTACATGTATAATTACACAGATTGATAGTTACTTGGGTACTTACATAGATAAATAGTTACATAGGCAAGATAATGTAGTTACACAAGTGTAACATGTATGTAACTACCCAAGTAACTGTCAATCTGTAGTTACATGGATAGTTACATGCATAGTTACATGGATAATTACATAGATAGATAGTTACATTGATAGTTACACGGATAGTTACATTGATAGTTACATAGATGCATAGTTACATGGATAGTTACATTGATAGTTACATGGATAGTTACATTGATAGCTACATATACATGTTATGTCGTTACACAAGTGTACACAAATGTAGCGTGTATATAACTACCCAGGTAACTATCAAACTGTAGTTACATGGATAGTTATATGCATAGTTATATAGATGGATAGTTACATTGATAGTTACGTGCATAGTTACATGGATAGTTACATACGTAGATAGTTACATTGATAGTTACATAGGCAGGTTAATGTTGTTACATAAGTGTAACATGTATGTAACTACCTAGAAAACTATCAAACTGTAGTTACATGGATAGTTACATGCATAGTTACATGTATAGTTACATTGATAGTTACATGTAACCGGCTATGTAACTACTCAAGTAACTTGTCATGAAACTAATTTTTTGCATCGTGCCGCTGCACCGCAACAATAGAGATGGTTTCAAAATTTAACTGGCTAAGTAACATCTAATTGGCAATGTAACTAGCGGAGTCTTAGAAAGAAAACTCAACACTCAAATGTTCAAACTTTCTCTGGTTATACATTGAGCTTGTACTAGTATCGGTTTTCATTGAAGGAGGAGGACAAGAATAAAGGACACCAGTCAAGTCTTTTAATAGAAATCATAGCAACACAGAACGACCCAACATTTAGGTAAATGATAGTACTAATTGATTGTACTCGGATAGAAAATCAAACTGAAAAACTATTCTCCAATCAAGCTAACAGAACTCAAAGACAAAGATAATACTCTAATGATAGGTCTCTTCCATCCAGTACTGCAACTCGCTGATCCGGAGAGTGCGGACCTCGTCGGCGCTGGCCGGCTGGACCTGAGGTGGAGGTGGGACCACGTGCGACTGAAGGGCCCACATCGCCGGAGGAGGCTGCACGAGGGGTAGCAGCGGCGGCATCATCATGTAGGGCTGGGCGGCGGGGGGCGGCTACTGCTGCTGCTGGCCGTACTGCTAGACCATTGCTGACGGAGAGTGCGGACCGGAGAGATCTAATGATAGGTCTCTTCCATCCAGTACTGCAACTCGCCGATTCGGAGAGTGTGGACCTCGTCGGCGCTGGCGGGCTGGACCTGAGGTGGAGGTGGGACCACGTGCGACTGAGGGGCCCACATCGCCGGAGGAGGCTGCACGGGGGGGGGGGGGTAGCAGCGGCGGCATCATCATGTAGGGCTAGGCGACGGGGGGGCGGCTGCTACTGCTGCTAGCCGTACTGCTAGACCATTGCCGACGGAGCCACGCCGGAGCTTGGTTGCATCATGATGACGACGACGGCGAATCTAGGGAGAGAGAGAGAGTGTGTGTGTGTGTGCGCGCGCGCGCGTGCAGAGAGACGTTTTTAATGATAAAAAGGTTTAGGGTTAAATTAGAGAGGAGGGTAGAATTGTCATGTAAAAAGAGTGAAAATATACTTTTTTATCATTTAAGATGTTTTGAGGTGATCATCTTATCTTGTAACATGTTTTAATGATGACTTTTTTATCATGTGGAACATTTAAAGACTATTTTATCATTTGTACCTTCAAATGGGGGTAAACCACCTGTGCCTAAAATCCCTGTGCCAAACCTGTACCCACATATATAATACGTTTAACATATTTAACATCTTTATTTATATATTCAAGCTATTGTTAACAAAACATAATATTACTTGTTGATTTTTAACTATTGACTTTTTTTCAGTTCATCGTATTCTTTTCCTCTCATGCATTGATACAACACATCTCTAAATAGATAACCAAAATAACATTTTAGCTAATTTGACGAAAATTTAAGTTATGAGTAATTTTTTCTTTTTATATTGAATTATTAACTACCCATGAATGAGATATGGTCTTGAGGAGGCAAAGCTTGCACGTGGCATCTCTAGTCTAGAGTGCATATATCATCGAAACCATAGCCTTATCCCACGTCATTGTGTGCATTGATGACAAAGAAAAAGTAAAATCACCTTCATCATCATCTGGGTGGACCGGGGCTGTCATCATTGGGTCAATTTACACAGTGAAGTTAACTTTTGAGAATCGGGTTGAAACACTTGAAATTAGTATATTTCTCACCTCATTGATTTCAAATGTTTTTGTTTTTGCTTTACAATTTAGCTGCACTGTTGATCAACCTCATCTGGATCCGATGCTGCTTATCTTCTGCCGGTCCGGCACAAGCTGTAGAGGCTAGCCGGCGCAAGGTGCCAATAAAAGCTCTCTCATACCTTAAACAGATACTTCCACACGTACTATTCTAGGCTAGGTTGGGCCGCAGTTATGTTCTTATGATTCAAATACGTCTACAAGTTTTAACAGAACTAACGACTTTATCTGAATTTACCAGAGGGCCACATCTGGAGCTGCAGAATATGCAGTGGGTGAGAGTGAGAGAGAGATGAAAACCACAAGTGGAGCTGAAAGCAACCATGGCTATGGGGGGGGGACCAAAAACTAGAAGTTTTAAAGGTCTAGTAGGAAATTATTGAATTTCCAAAGCAAACCAACAAAAGGGTCTATCTCAAATTTTTACACATTCTAGTTTCTAATCCCCACCAACACAAGAAGTCAAGAACACAAAATACACAGAGACCAATCCCAGTCTCTAGCTTATGGTCCACATGGATCCCCCATTGGACTTGTATCCAATCAGAATTCAGAGTATAAGATGGAGTTCAGAGGCTTAGCCAATGAGGAGTCAGATACGAAAACCTCATGGGTCCCAAGAAGCTCATCGACATCGAAACCCTAGCTAAAAACCAGAAACAACCGTATGGGGCTCATGGTAGAATGTGGAAAGAGTAAAAGCGCTGTTGCATGGTGTGGGTCTAAAGGCTCTCTTAGCCTCACTCACACTGATCACTTTCAAACCCTAACCCCACACGAAATTATTGAACCGTTTGGGGCCCTAAATAAATATGTGAAGCCACCTCAATATTCCTTTGCACTTCATCAAACTCTAAACTTTAGCTTTAGCTCAGTTCTTTCACTCTAGCTAGCTCCCTAAGTTTGTGTTGTGACATTTATCGAACATCTTCCGCTGTTTCAGCTGTGCTATGATCACCGAAAAGAAAGCTGCTAATGCCATGGGAGGCAACACGGCGCGAGCCTGCGACAGCTGCTTGGTGAAGCGGGCTCGGTGGTTTTGTGGAGCTGATGATGCTTTTCTATGCCAGAGATGTGATGCTTCTGTACACTCGGCGAACCTCTTGGCCAGCAGACACGAAAGGGTTCGTCTCAAGTCTTCATCTCACAAGGTCAGTGATCACTTGGCAATCGAGCCTCCCGTCCCAGCTTGGCAGCAGGGCGTGACGCGCAAGGCACGGACTCCCCGTGGCCATGGGAATCATAAGAGCGGCAAAGATGAAGCGGGGAAGGTTCTAGGGCAGTCTATGCCTTTTGTGCCGGAGATTGGGAGCGAAGAAGTTGACTACTGTTGCCTAGAGGATGATCATGAGAGTGAAGATCTTGAGCAGCTGCTTTATAGAGTCCCCATATTTGATCCTTTTGAAGGTGAGCTTTGCAATAACATGACAAATATTGATCATCATAAGGTAAAAATGGGGAATGGTCATGAAGATTATGGAGCTCGGACTAGTAGCACTAGCCCCTGCGACGAGTTGGATAACTTTCAGGGGCTAATGCTACCTTCGGATATGGAGCTCGCGGAGTTTGCTGCTGATGTTGAGAACATGCTTGGGAAGGGACTTGATGAGGACTGCAGTGACATCAAGGGGTTGGGACTACTGGATGAAACGAAAGAAGAAGAGGACTATGCCATGGATGTTTGTATTGGCATTGAAGAGAGGAAGCTAGTGAAGATTGAAGAGGAAGATCAAGGAATGGAATGTGAATTCAATCCTTCAATGCTGGATTGGAACTTGGATTATGATGATGAGTCAGCTGCGGTGTTGCTTGGGGGAAGTACTAGTACTGATCAGGAGGAGGACAAGGTAGCGGTGCTCATGGAGGCTGAGAAGAAGAGGAAGAAGATATGTTTGAGGCTGAATCATGAGGCAATCATCAGTGCCTGGGCAAGCAAAGGCTCTCCGTGGACCACCGGAGTTAAGCCGGAGCTCAACCCCGACGATGGCTGGCCCGACTGCATGGTAATAATCAAAACTATTCTCCTTGTCTCTATTTTGTTGTCTTACTATTATTTTGTGTTCTAGCTACTACAAAACAATGTGTGTTCGTTCAATCACTCATCAGGCGGTACATGTTCATGTAGTGCATGTGATTTCTAGTACAAAAGAAAATCATGTCCTTGAATCAAGTGTCATTACATATTTACATATGTAGCGTTTTAGAACTAAGCATATGGTAACATTACAATTGATAAGAAGAAATGTAGATTCATAGATTTACATGCAGTAGTCTCAAATAATCTGGTGATTTTTCATGATTTAGCTGATGTTAATTATTAAGGGGTAAAGAATGTGATTAACTTGGTTATAAACTTCAATATATTGCAGGGCGTATGGGGCACAAATCAGATTATGAATATGCAAGGACATGGGGATAGTAGCGCAGCAGCTTATAGGATGGGAATGAGAGGGGATTCTGAGCAGCGGCCAGGAAGAGAAGCAAGAGTTTCAAGGTACAGAGAGAAGCGGAGGACACGATTATTTTCGAAGAAGATTAGATACGAAGTGAGGAAGCTTAACGCGGAGAAGAGGCCTAGAATGAAAGGCCGATTCGTTAAGAGAACCTCCTTCCAGATGGGAATGGGGACTAGTTCTACTACTACGGCTTCGAATGCACCTCACTACCAGCAGCACCAGCACCTCAAAAAATAACAGTGCTGCATTTACTAGGGACTGATCATGATCAACTCCCAATTCTGCTTGTTTTGTGGCAAAATTGGACTGACCAATTAATCGATGTATGCATGCATGGCCCATATATCATAGGATGATATATCATATTCTATGATATATCTATCATATATGGCCTGCTTACAATAAATGAAATATATAACTTGGTAGCTCGTCTTACCTGTCTCTCTCTCAATACTCAAAGCTAGTTCTGCTAAAATTCGAAGCAGGTACAACTGTGTAAAAATGCAGAAGCTCTTGTACATATAAAAATCGAATCCAGTCTTCAACATAGCTGACAATGCTAATAGCAATCAGTTTGATCCAGAAATGTTGGTTAAATATAGTGGTGTTTCTTACTCTATACGAGTGACTGTTCATGAAATGCAGTTGTTTCAAGGCCAAGATGTTCCGGCAATATGGGGTTTTGCTTCTTTTATTTTGTGGACAATCTGTGCACAAGTGACCAAAGCAGCGAGCAAGTCTATCTGTTTCATACTCATTTAGACAAGCAAAAGAAATTAGTTGGCGTGTGATCTCTGAGAAGACAGAAATATTGAGGAAGGACTACTGAGTACTGACCAATACATCAAGGGACGCTTTGCCAACAAATATGAAAGCTGTTTTATTTGGAAAGACAATAACGTTAATTTCCGAGTCCTATGAAAAGACCTGTGATTTCGATGCCTAAATAGTAAATAGTGTGGCACCAATTGCATTGGAGTGGAAAGTATTCGTCCGGGAATATGTCCGTACATTGCCTTCATCAGACATGCACACGGAAAACTTTGAGGAACCCTTCAGATGATGGAAGTATCGTAATTCAGGAAGACTTTACATGTTGCCAAAGGTTGTTTCCCTATGTTTTTCAGAAACACTTTCGCCCACAAGTTTAACGAAGGCTGTGCCGAAAGGTCACTAATGAGCTAGGTCCAGAGATATTTTGTCCAGAGATATTTTCTCCCTGATACATGAGATGATGAGATAACTCAAGTCGAGAAGAAAAGGTTTTGCCAAAATATCTTGTTAGATATTCATGGCAATCTTACACAAAAACAAAGTCATACAGATGCTTGTAGAAGTTGATACAAAAGAAACAAAGCCAGCACAAGCTTCAATGACAACTCCTTAGTCCAATCATCCATTGAAGTTAAAAGTAACTCAGAAAAATAAAAACATGAAGATGCAAAAGAAGACCCAGGGATAACCATAATGTAACGAAGTACACATTTACTCTGTTGAAAACTGGAAAAGTTAACAGCTTCTCATGATCACTGTAGCATTATAAGAGATCTATGATCCATGTCTTAAACATCATCAACGCTGAGAGAATTTTATTTTGATTTGTCAAGGCATAGCTCAAGCCATATCTCTTTCAATAATTGGAAGCTAACAAGCAAGATAATCTACATAAAAGTCAAAGCCCAACATCTGAACTTTATCTCTGACAGGAAAGAAAAAGGAAACAACCATTCTTCACAGGGTCTAAGTTATGACAGATCAAGAAAACAACAACAATGCACCAGTATGTGATCCCCAACTTCCCTCCAATTTAAGCTTACATTGCAGGCCAGACTTATTCACCTGCATGAGGAAACACGAAAGGGATCACCATTTATATCTCTGTAGACTCCTTCCAGTCAAGTGAATAAGGTAAATATATGAATCATCTGATGTAGACAAATTTTACATATCATGCCACGCAATATATCATCAAATTCAGTGCACATGTAATAAACTGAATTAAACAAGGAAATTCCAGTAAACCTCAGCATTGCTACTGAACCTTAACTATTTGTTTAATTTCTAGTGCATAAAACTCGACGTTGGCAACTCAATTGGAACTATGCTCGACCCACCCAATAAAAAATCACCAAAATGGCAATCTGAAGACTTTCAACTTTCTGAGACTGTTCTGTGAACCTTCTAAAAGCTCTGATGCAACAACTTCCAACAACAAAGTGTAAGACATGCACAATGCGTCAAGATACTATATTTTGTACTTCAACTATTATAACAGAATAGAAATGTCCTGAAATAATGGGAAAGCAGTAGTACACCTCTAAAATCCAAGTGACCCCTTGTCATTAATATTCAGTATAACCATGTAACTCTCTGATTAGAAGTAAATATAAGTCGCCTAAACTTATCTCAATTGGTTTCACCATTCCTGCAGGAAAGCCTGTCTGGAATATCCAAGTGCCAAACCACGAAATAACAATCATATAGTTCATACCTTGATACCTATACAGTTCTGTGATCACTTATCCAATGTCTTATAGTTTACAGATTAACATTGCCTGGAAAGGACTAAACTTGAATGTACTAAAAAAAAACATCGAAACCTCTAGCATTGCTTTACAACGAAACTAACAACGAAGCAAAACAATCATCACCTAAACAAGAACATAACCAGAGAAATTAAAAACAATTTCAATTACATTATCAAATTCAGAGCTTGGAAGCAAGACAGAGTACCTTAATCCATCATTCCAACTCGACCTCCTCGACTTTCTTGGGGCCTGAGAATCAAACAAAAACAGGATCAGTTCGTAATCCAATAATCACAATTCAAAAAAAAAAAATAATTGAAAAATCAGAGAGAGGTGGAGTTAGGGTGTGACCATGGAACTCGTAGGGACGGTGGTCCTTGCCCCAACCGATGCCGCGGGTGGACTCGAGGTACTGGTCGCGGAGGACGCGGCACTTCTGGAGGTGGTTGATGCCTTCGACGCGGTAGCACCACCGGAGCTTCTCCCGGAGAATCTTGGCCTTCTCTATTTGGATCCACTTCTCTCGGACTATGTGCTCCCTCATCTCCAGCATCGCCACCGGGTCCTTGTACGGGTTCGCCGGATCGAAGTCGTCCGGCGCCGACTCCTCAAACCCCGTCACTCCCTTCTTCCTCCCCATTTTCTCCTCACTCTCTCTCTCTTCCTCTCTCAGTTTCTGATCTTGTTGCCGCTGTAGCTACTACATCAGGTTGGGTCATGCTTGGAAGTTTGGGCCTCAGGTGGCCGGTAAGTTTGGGCTGAGGCCCATTTCACTTGTTTTTATACATTTTTCCTTTAGGAAATCAAAACCTCTATCCTCAAGTCATTAGGAAAGCCATTTCACTTTAAAGAAGAGAAGGAAAATTTGCCGTGGATGCTTTAGATCATCATGTCGTAACTGCTAGCTGTATTGATACACTACCTACTCTTGTATTTTTATCGAAAAAATAAAAAGATTAGGAAAGCGTTCGTTTCCTTTTTCGATTAGAAAGGGTTCGTTTCTTTCCTAAATGGCTTTCCTAACCCTTCACGGATTAGGCAAAATCATAGTGTATAAATAGGATTCAGCTCTCCATTGTCCACAAAATCACAATCCCATCCCTAGCTCTTCTGAGATTAGTTTTCCCGAAATGGAAGTTGCCATGGCTGAAACACCAACACTACCATGGTCGGCCTTCTTCGACACCGCCGCGGCTAGAAATAGAAGAAGGACCGAAGATGAACTGGATGATGATGATGGGAATGGAAAGAAGTTTGCTAACGAGCTGAGGCACCGTGATGCTTGGTACAAGAAAAGGCTCAACGACGGGGATGTTAGCAAAAGCCGGGATATGCTGCCGGTGAGCAAAAGCTGGGTGGTTGATCAGGTCTTGCCTTTCTTGGCCGAGAGCGCCGCCGAGAGAATCAAGCGTGGACAGAGTGAGAGAGTTATTGTGAAGGACTGTGAGCTAGACACATTCCATATGTTGTACTTGAAGAAACAGAAAACGGGGAGGTTCGTCTTCGTTGGGAGGTGGAGAGATGACTTTGTGATTAGGAGAAATTTGAAGGAGGGTGATAATATTGGTCTGTGTTGGCAGCAAGAGGAATCCATGTTTAGTTTTACTGCTTTTTATCGGAAATAACTATGTTCTTCTTTGTTATATATTGATGCATGTGGAATAGAAAGTGAAATTGGGTTTGTAATTGTGGGCAAATCCTAGTCGGCAAAACATTTTTGTTTGTATCAAAAGCTGCAAATATTATGTAGATAAACGTACTATTATGGATAACAACTTGGTGTGAAATTGAACATTTTCTTCATAATAGAATTTGTTGTGATGTAACTTTCGTAATTGATTTTGAAAAAGATATATGAAAGAGAGTTCGTAACGTATATAACAACAATAAAGTCCATAAGAAATATTTTTAAGAATTGAATCACATTTTCCACTCTCTGAAAGTGAAATTACCAGGGGATTACATAGAACAAGATGATAGAAATCTTCGACTACGTTTCAAAGTCATCAAACAGTTTAATTAGTTATGAAAATGTTTGAGATAGGTTGTGAAAGGAGAAATTTTTAGATGCTACATGAGGACCACGTGGCAGTATGACGTGGTCCTACATTCTAATCAAATATTGACACGTGGATTTATTACAACTAAAATATAAACTAAGGTTTTCTATTTTTTATGAAAAGACATTCATGGGTCTTTGTTGAGTTTGGACTAGGGTTTAGGGTTTAAGGTTTGGGGTTTGGGGTTTGGGGTTTGGGGTTTGGGTTTAGGGTTTAGGGTTTTGGGTTTAGGGTTTATGGTTTAGGGTTTAGAGTTTATAGTTTAAGGTTTAAAAAGCAATAACAAATTTAAAATTGTCTTTGACAAAATAGCTGATGTAATTTTTTTTTTTGTAAAATCTAAGTCTCAATATTTAATTAGAATGTAGGACCACGTCATATTGTCTCGTGGTCCTCCCGTAGTGCTGAAAAATTTCTCGTTGTGAGAGATGCCTAGTTTACTTTCGGAGCCTTTGACCATGTACCAAATCATTGACCACCAAAGATAGCAGAGAAGCACAGAAGATGGACCGTCACAGTCGGGACGAGGACACGTGGCAGTTACCCACGTAAAAGGATCGAGACGTAGAGCTGAGAGAGAGTTGTGCTCCTACTTTCAAGGGCTGGTGATCGACTGGTCTTCAACTCGCCTTGAACATCAATGGGGTACACGGCAAAGAAAAACCTTTGAATAATTAAAAAGAAAAATAAAAACAACGACGTGAAGAAGATTAAGGAATCCGAGTAAAAGACCAAGTTCAATTCCTCCCCCTTTCAACAAGTTATGACGTCAAAACCTTAGTTTAGTCATAACCAGATCAACCATCAGCTTCATTGGCCTCTCAGGTTGGATTTTAGCTTCTGTTTTCCCATTCTGTTCAGTTTTGCTCATCATATTGTTCTTGATGCATCTATAAAATCATCGAATGTGACAATTGCCTCTGTTGGGTTTTTATCTCAGTTATTCTTGTGTGTTATATATATCTTTCAATTATGGTGTTTCAGATGAATAGCTAAGTCATTCAAATGCAGGTTCTATATACTCAGGTTTATAATCCAAGGTAGAATGCAGCTGCTGCTGCATATGTCAATTCTATTCTTATATTTTATATGATATATGTATGTATGTAACTGTGAATGCTAATTGGTCATCATGTTTCAAATTAAAATTATTTCTTCCCTTTTCGATCTTAACTCCCTTAATTACCAATAGAGAATGTGTAATTAACAAAGAAGATGATTATATATGTTTTGAGTAATTATGTAGCTTATTGTCTTGCATCAATCTAAAGTTTCCATCTTTCATGGCTAACCAGTACCCTTACATTGATTTAGAGTTTTCTTCTTTCAGGATTGCTTTTAATATAGAGTAGTAATGTTTGCCATGAGCTTTATAGTTGAGCTCCAAAGCTAGAGTCACTCCCAAGCTTTTAAAGATGGAGTCCTCTTCTGATTACCGCAAAACTGAAAATGGAGGAACCTCAAGCTCAAGTGTTCCTGCTAATGGGGATATATCTGGACGAGTTGTATTTGGTACTGGTGAGATTGAAGGTAAGTATAGCTGGCCTAATCTACTTTTCTGCTACATTGTGGATCAATCTAAACCGTGCTCATATGTAATGTACTTTTGCAGGCAAGCGGCTAGCGTATTTAGTGGAGTGGTTAAATAGTTTACTTCCTGATTTGGATTTACCAGCAACTGCTTCAGATGAGGACTTAAGATCATTCTTGATTGATGGCACCATCTTGTGTCGGATATTGAATAGGCTTAGACCTTGTTCTGTAGAAGAGGTTGATTTCCTAGTCTCCCATCTATAACTTGTTTACTGGTTCAATTGAGTGTCTGGTCTTTTACTTTCAATGTGCATTTTCTATTATAGGTTAATAGATCTGATCAGAACTCAGTGCCAAGCACAGAAAATGTAGCAAGGTTCTTGGCTGCTGCTGATTCATTAGGCCTGCCTCGGTTTAATATGGTGGACCTAGAGAAGGTACATCTATATATCAATTTTATGCAAACAGAATTCTGTACCTTGTGTGTATGTAATCCAGCTATGAGGTCTCTGATATATTAAATTTCCGATGATTTTCAATTTGTCATGCATGAACTATTTCATATTCCACAACTTCTTTGATTCATTGTGAGTTTCTTCTTTGTTCATGAGTTCCCTCTTACTCATTTTCTGGTTTATACTATTGTGCAGGGATCTATGAAGACTGTAATAGATTGTCTTTTAACACTTAGAACACGACTTGGAAGTGTTGCAGCAGAAGGTTTTTCTTTGTTTAGTCCAACTGGTAATTATGACAGCCCTCGTAGGGATATATCTTCCCGCGGATTTGGTTCTCTGTTATCTGTAGAAGAGAGGCAGAAGCTCTTGTCTGAGTCAAAATTTCAACGTGCATTGCGTAGTCCTGTTATGTCAGGTAAAGTTATTCTCTTGCACTCACCAGATCCATCAAGCATGGTAACTGGCTGATAATGATTATGGATAACATTCAAACTGTTTTCCTATACCAAATTTTGTTTTGGCTGATATAGCCTTAATTTGGTTTACTTGACAAAAGTTTAGATGCTGTTTTCTTCTAACAGCTGATCTATGACACAATTTTACCTTGCACAGAGCCATCAACAGGGTTAATGCATCATGTTGGACACAAATTCCACGAGGTATTTCAGTTAAAGCAAGGATGCTACGCAGATCTTCCGGCTGCAAAGATCTCAGAAATGATGAAATCCAACAGTTTAGATGTATGTTGTCATTGTACCTAGAAACTTAATCAGGTTTTGTTTTGTGGTTTCATCAATTTTGATGCAGCTTTAATGCATTTCAGTATCTTTTGATGCAGAATGCTCCGACTCAGTCCCTATTGAGCGTTGTAAATGGAATTCTTGATGAAAGCGTTGAAAGAAATAATAGTGAAATACCTCATGTATGGCAATCCAAAAGCACACTGTTGTGAAAAATATAGTACCATGCATCAATACAAATACAGTATGTTCCATCTGAAATTGCCTTTTGCTTTGCAGCGCGTGGCTTGTCTACTGAGAAAAGTAGTCCAGGAGATTGAGCGTCGCATATCAACTCAAGCAGAACATTTAAGAACTGTAATATGTACTCACAATTTTTTTACTTTTGATCTACTTAGGAAATGCTTTGTCTAAATTTCATTATGGTTCTGTCCATCCAGCAAAACAATGTTTTCAAGGCTCGTGAAGAGAAGTACCAGTCAAGAATCAGAGTCCTTGAAGCCCTTGCGTCTGGAACTAATGAGGAAAGCGAGGTACGAAGTATCATTCAAACAGATATATTAGTATTTGACAGCTTCACACACATGTTATGTCTTATTCTTTAAAATGATTCGCTTGTTACAGCTATTCAGGAGCCATCTTCAGCAAATAAAGGTATAATATATTTCAGAGAAAATGGTGTCTATTTCCATCTTCTGCTACATTTATGCAGTTCACTAATTGGCAGCACTAAATATTTCTTCACATGTTACTTCTCGATCACTAAAAAGAGCTTTTACATGATTGCTAAATAATCATACGATATTTTACCATGCATCAAGTGATTAGCTATCACCTAACTTTGTACGAGTGATATAAAGACTATGTACACTTTACTAGATAGATCCAGATAATGATCTTCGTTAATTTTAGAAGAATTTCACAATATCTTTTAGTGGGAATGGTTACTATTGGCAGAATGAGAGGACCAAAATCGAAGAAAAGAAGAAAACTGATGATGAGGATGTGATCAGATTGAAGAAAGAGAAGGAGCATTGCAACCTAGAAATTTCAGGACTGAAGCAAGAGCTGGATATAGCCAAAAAGACATTTGATTTGCGTTACTTGCAAATGGAAACAGACGCAAAAGGTGTTAAAGCAGCACTTGAAGAAAAGGTAAAAGAACTCGAACGCAACTTGGCAGATTCAAGAAATAAGGTGAAAGAGCTGGAGGAGAACTCTGAATCAAAACATCAGGTTTCTAACGAAACCTTAAAGCTTGAGTTTTATAAGGAAAATTTAAAGCTTGAAGAAAAGGTAAAAGAACTCGAACGCCTCTTGGAAGCCTCAAGGAATAAAGTGAAAGAGGTAGAGGAAAGCTCAGAGTCAAAATATCAGTTTTCTCAAGGAAAACTTGAAGAACGGATAAAGGAACTTGAAAATCTCTTGGCAGATTCAAGGAAAAGGGAGAAAGAGCTTGAGGCAAACTCTGAGTCAAAATGTCAGAGTTGGATCAAGAAAGAGCGTGTTTACCATAAGTTTATGGAAGTTCAACTTGGTTCTTTGAAGGTACTTATGCCTGAGATCAAATTGTATTCTTAGCTTTACATTTACATATCTGATTAACACTGATACAATTTTTATTTTTTTTTATTTTTTATGAAATATTCAGGAATTGAGGCTATCTTCAGTGTCCATTAAGCAAGAAATAATGAAAGCAGAACAAAGCTACACGAGTGAATTTGATCATTTAGGTACGGTTGTGCTATTGCAAAGCTGTATTCCTTTCATGTGATGGAAGATTTTCATGTATTGTTATATGGCCTTTTTCAGGAGTGAAACTTCAAATATTAGCAGATGCAGCCGAGAACTATCATTCAATTTTGGTTGAAAATAGAAAGCTGTTTAATGAAATTCAGGATTTAAAAGGTTCCACAAAATTAATTGTTCTACTTAGGTTACATCTGAAATGAAAAATTGAAGTTCACTTCTCAGTTTGCTTGCTCAGGAAACATCAGAGTATATTGCCGAATAAGACCCTTTCTGCCTGGACAGAAGGATAAAAGAACATTGGTAGAACAAATTGGTGACAATGGGGAATTGGTAGTTGCAGACCGCTCCAAACCAGGGAAAGATGGTCATCGATTGTTCAAGTTTAATAAGGTCTATGGTTCAGATGCAACTCAAGGTTCTAAGCTATATATTTTCTTTTCTGTGACTTCAGCTATTGTTTTACTCATCTGCATTGATGATCCTTGCACTGATTATACTGAAAATCATCATCTTTTGAGAATCATTGTGATGCTTAACTTGTAGCCCTCATGTTACTGTTTACAGCTCAAGTGTACACTGATACCCAACCGTTTATACGATCCGTACTTGATGGATATAATGTGTGTATCTTTGCTTATGGTCAAACTGGATCTGGAAAAACCTACACGATGGTATGGAGCTTCATTTCCTCTTAACTTTTAAGGTCACTATATTTTACAAGATGCCAATGCTGATAATTATTTCTTCTCAGACTGGTCCTAATAAAGCAACTAAGGAGAACTGGGGAGTCAACTATCGAGCCTTAAATGATCTTTTTGATATCTCACAGAAACGAAAGACCTCCATTTCGTATGAAATTGGTGTTCAGATGATTGAAATATACAATGAACAAGTGCGCGATTTGTTATCAAATGATGGTACTCCGAAAAAATATCCTTTTCAATTTAGTAAATGTTGCTTCAAATGAAGTCTTAAAATACTTTTGTATTCTGCTTCATAGCATGGTTCTAGGCTTCTAGCATATGATATGACTAGCATTGCTTGGAATCAACATTTTTCAAATCAATGTGAAATCTGCATTCTTTTCATTGATTTTGGTTACAAGCGTTTGTTTCCCTTGACTTGCACACACTCGGGATTATGACCCATTCTCAACCCAATGGGTTAGCTGTGCCGGATGCTACTATGCGCCCTGTCAATTCAACCTCAGATGTCATGAGATTAATGGATATCGGATTTAAGAATCGAGCTGTTAGTGCCACAGCCCTCAACGAAAGAAGTAGTCGCTCTCATAGGTTTGTGTATCTCATCATTAATGAAATATGTCTACATCTCATATATTTACTGTGAGTGTGACACTTAGATGTGTGTATACAGTGTTCTTACAGTTCATGTACGAGGGACAGATTTGAAGACTAGTACTGCTTTGGTTGGTAATCTTCATCTTGTAGATTTAGCAGGAAGTGAAAGGGTAGATCGCTCTGAGGTGACTGGAGATAGACTTAAGGAAGCACAGCATATAAACAAATCATTATCTGCACTTGGAGATGTCATATTTTCTCTTGCACAGAAAAGCCCTCATGTACCATACAGAAATAGCAAGCTTACTCAAGTCCTTCAAAGCTCTCTTGGTACTTCTCTGCTCCTAGAATTGTCTTCTTGTTTTCCCTGAGATTTGTCTCCAATAGCCTAACCACTGTTTCTGGTGGTTTACAATAGGTGGACAGGCAAAAACACTTATGTTTGTGCAGCTTAATCCTGAAACAAATTCATTTTCTGAAAGTTTGAGTACTCTGAAGTTTGCCGAGAGGGTTGCTGGAGTTGAGCTAGGGGCTGCAAAAACCAACAAAGAGGGCAGGGATGCTAGGGAGTTAATGGAACAGGTTCTCAATTTCTACATCATTTTCTTGTATCACAAGCAAATTATGTTTCTGAATTTATTTTTTTTGTCTATGCAGGTTGCAATTCTCAAAGACACTATATCGAAGAAGGACAATGAGATTGAACGACTGCATTTACTTAAAGAAATCCAAGTTGAGAAGCGTGGGACACGCTCATTAAGGTATTGATCTCCTCACTTAAGCACACAGAAAGTATAGGTATTAGGTAGGACTCCTTACTCCTCAGCAATGCTAAAATCCGCCAAGCAGCATAGGCTTGGATTCAAGGCAGATTCTGATCATGAAAACTGTGTTTTTGTACAGTTCTGATACTGATTCCCAGCAGTCCATGCATGACCTTAAACTCGAAAATAATATACTCCGGCAATCAAGGTTGCGGAGGTGAAATAGGTCAGAATAAATCTGCGGGTGCTGAGATGTTAGGATTTGGAGAGGCAGATTATGAGGAGAAATTAAGTGACTTATCTGACGGTGGTCTTTCTGGTGGAACAGAAACTGATGGCTCGGCTTCTGTTGACAGTTTGAGCTTTTCTGATAGCACAAAATCAGAAAGCGTAGAAAAGTGAGTGTTACTTCATTTCTTACTGTCTTTTCCAGTTTGGTATCCAAATGAAATTCTAATTGTTCAGCGTAAATTAAAAATTTCATCTGCTGTTCATTAACTCTACTAATCACCATTGTTCCCAAGAATGATTAAAACTAGCACTAAGTCATTCAAATTTTATGCAGGCCTAGAAGGGCAGCTAGGATTCCCGACCCTCATCAAAACCAGCAGTACCTTCCACACCTACAATGTCAGCACTAAAAAGCCCTTCGACGGTTTCATCAGGTAAGCTATTATCTTAGAAGAAAACATGCAGTCCATTCGTCAATTTGATCATTTTGATGTATTATCTCTCTCAACATATTGCTACCAATCTCTTATTTCAGGTCTAAAAAAAAGTAGCAGCTCTTCTTCACTGAAACCAGCTTCTAAACGATTATGGCATTAATCAGAAGCCAATGGCTACAGTTTATTCTTTTAACTTTTCACATACATGTATAGTTATTCTTTGATTAGCAAATCCCACTTGGTGATTTAATGTAATTATTCTGAGGTTTAAAGATCTGCTGCTGCTTCTTCTTCTTCTGTTACTTGGAATATCTTATTCCATCACTGCCACTTTCAGTCATAAGTCTTGTACTGATTGAAGTTACAAATGATACGTATATGCAAGTAAAGGTGAATCCTATGGCCATGACTAAACCTTTGCTTTACCTTCAGAATGACACTTACCCGAAACAAGTAACAGTACAATAGAGTATAATTTAAAAAGATGAGACCTACGCTCCGACTCTTGCGGAGTGCTCTGGTATCAAGAAACCTAGGTTTCTCACAGGCGGCGGCGAGCCTTGTGCTCTCCCGTCCAAGCAATGGAGAGACGACGGCATCGGCGGTGGAATCTCCACCAAATTTCAGTTATGGACCTGTAAAGGTTCGTCAATTCAGATCGGGTCTCACTGATCTGGAATCGAGACTTTGCAAGGAGGATAGGTCGTGGAGAACGGCATTTTGATGTATGTGCATTTTGGTTATTGATTGAGCAATATAAGTTATCATTTTAGAAAAAAAAAGAAGTAACAGTACAATAGAGTGGACCTGTTGAGCTATAACAGGCAATGCAATTATGGAGTTACTGAACAACACACAGCCTAAGGCATACAATGCAAAAGTTTCCAAACTACAAGTTCGGCTCTATTATGGTGAAATGAGCATGTCTGTCACGAGGGCTGCTTTTGTCTTCTTTACTCACCTAGATTTTTCATGCTCATCTATTCTTCAAGAATCGAAGGATTTACACACACCATTGCTTGAATGTTTGGCAATTGTGTCGGGCATTTACAAATTATCAAAAGGATTTTATTCATTTTAGTAGAAGATGGAAAGGTGTTTCCTCAAAAAGTGCTATAATTACTCGAGATTTTTTTATGAAAATTTATATGTGCTTCAAAGAAAAGCAAGAAGTGATTTCAACAAAATACTTTCAAACAAAACTCTTTACTTACAATCCTAGACATGTTAGGAGATTCATGACCGTTGAAAGCAATCGCTTGCACTACAAGTTTTACATTTTCGTTTGATTGTCAAGTGATTTATATTTCTCTTAAACAGTGCAAGTAACATAATGGTTCTTGTGTAGTTAAGTGTGCTTTACAACCTAGCTTCGAACCCAAAACATAGTTGAAGCATTTCATTTCCGTTGAGATATTAACTTCTCGATCTAGAAAACCTTTGAGGTACTCTAACATCGTCAACGAAATTTTTTTTACGTTTTTACCGAGTTTAACCGGTTACCCAAATTTACTTTTAACCCCCATGTGGCATGTTGTTGGCTCACCACAACCCCCACTTGGATAAAACAAAAGGCAAAGGGGCGGGGAGCCTCTAGCCCACACCCCTGCCCTGCTTACGCCCATAATCACATGCAGTTATCAGTTGCTGCTGACAGCTTCGGCCAACAAAATGAATAGGCAGGCCAGCTTTACCCACCTCTCAAGTCTCAACCACTAAAAACCTTTCAAAAGCCAACACCCTCTTCGAGTCTTCGGCGATCTCACATGCCCAACTGGCCTTGATAGATACACACCAACACCATCATCAATAGCACCTCTAATTGACCCAAGTACATCACCTTCCTCTATAAGACCATTTCAAATCCCTAATAATAATCCTCCACGTCTTCCCCAAGTCGCCTAAACCAGGCCAAACATATCCCTACACCAAACAAAACAAGCACACAAGCCAATCCACCACATGTTGATTATGTTATGCCATCGATGCTTCCAAAGTCGGAAACCCAATGCCCCACTCCTCTCGTCTTCTTCCTCACCCACCCACAACCCCATCATACACATCTCCTACCAGGAAAATCAAACCCACCTCAAGAACATATTATTTTTCAGTCTTTGACCCATCATTTTCATCTGTGCAATTAAAAAAACGCAGAAGAACAAGAAGAACAATGACACATGAACTTTCAACATATGATAAATTCCAAAAGATCTTAATCCTCAGTTCCTCCAAAATACACTTACAGACGGAGGAAGACAAGAGAATCAGACAAGGCATTTGGGAGATTACAAACTAGTCCCATGAAACCTCCCATCTCCCCCAAACAGAGATAGGCTACAGACTCACTATTTCTCTCTTTATTCCTCAAAATCGAACATCTTCATCATCATCTGATTCATCTCCCACTACCTTAATTTACATATACATCATCCTTCGGTTTACAAAATCAAAAACGAATAACATCAGATTGACCATGACGACTTCTATATACAAAAATTTTACACACTGAGACCCCAAAAAGATTAGTAAGCAGATTTCCTCTCCCAAAACACCCTCTTTCCATCACTTTTGATAAAAACTCTGATGCTTCTGGAGGGCTTCTTAATATTGTAGTCAGATTTAAGCTACAGAGGGGATGCTGCAGTTCCTGCGGTCCCTGCTAAGAAATCAAACCCTTCGATGCGCACCGCAACCGGCTTGTCCCCGGATTTCATCCGGACACAGCCTCCGTTGCGCCCCGCCGTCGGCGAAAAAGGTCCCACCTTACAGCTCCCAAACTGCTCATCTTGGATGACCGGTTCGACGCCCGGCTCGGCGGAGACCCACAAAAGAACGGTGGCGATGAAGCCAATTGCTTCATGGATCTCTCACCTCCACTTTCCCCCTGTAATTCATGAATTTAACACACACAAAAAAAAATCTATCAGTTGAACTTGTGCTAGGAGTAAAAATATAAATTTTGTAGAGAAATATTGAGATGATACAAAAGAAAAGTATTGAGATGATAGAAATAAAAAATTTGGGGAAAAGAAAAGGGTTACCTTATTGAGAATCAGGTCGAGAAGTTCAGACGCTGCCTGAGAATCTCCAACCTCTGATTGGTATTGACTGTTAGGGCAGCAAAAGACCAAAAACATATTAGCAAAGACAAATCAAAAGCTTTGATACTGTCATGTCAGAAAACCAAATCTGTAAGCTTTATAAAGCAGAGAACAAGAAACATACTTGAAGCATCTATAAGGAGGTCTGATAGAGTCGTTAAGCGACGGATTTAAAGCGCTTAAACGACGTGGTTTT
>WPAB01000174.1:0-33695 GCA_010134655.1 Fragaria nilgerrensis
CGTGATTCGTTGCAATCTTATAGATCCTGTAAACAGCAGAAAACGACATAACATAATTTTCTCAAAAAAAGAGAGAGATGAATTTGTTGGTTGGTGTATAGATGTCCCAAAAAACTCAAAGAATTGGTCTCGGCGATTCTTGAGACGTTGATTTCGTTCTGCTTTTTTTAGATCGTGTTACATTGGCGCAACTTAGACAGATTGTTAAAAAGCAGAACAACAAAGCTAAAATAGAGAGAGTCAATGTGTTGGTGACAGATGGTCCCAAAAAGAACAAAGAATTGTGTTTCGGCAGATTCTAGAGAACGTTATGATTCTTGTTCAGCAATACTCGATTGTGTTAAACTGGCATAAAACACTCAGTTTTCAAAAAAAATGAGAAAGTAAGTTGTTTAGTCAAGTCGTTTGGTCTAGAAAGGTTCAAAAAAAGACAAAGAATTGGTTCGGAGATTTGAGAACGAGTTGCGTCGTTGCGACAATCTATAAGATGCCGTTAAACATCAGAGAAAAGACACAACAAATTTTACAAAAAAAGTGGAGAGATGATGTTGTTGGTGTATAGATGCCACAACAAGAAAGAATTTGGTTCGGCGTTCTATGAGAACGTTGATTCGTTCACATCCTGATAGATCTGTAACATGGCAAGTAAAGACACAGTTAACAAATTTTCTAAAAATAAGTGTGGATGATGTGTTTGTTAAGAGGTTCCCAAAAACTACAAAGAATTGTGCGTTTCGGCAGATTCTGAGAACTTCAGTCGTCGCAATCTTATAAGATCTGTTAACAGCCAAGTTACAGAAAAATATTTTCTCAAAAAAAGAGTAGAGCATAGTGTAATGTTGTTGGTGGTATAGAGTCCCAAAAAGCTACAAAGGAATTTGGTTTTTCGGCAGAATTCGTGAGAACGTTGTTCGTTCGCAATCTATAAGATCCGTTTAAACAGCCAGGAAAACACAAAAATTCTCAAAAAAAGAAGATGGGTGGATTCAATGTCTGTTGGTGTACGATGGTCCCAAAAAGAACAAAGAATTGGTTCGGGCAGTTCTGAGAACGTGATTCGTTCGCAACTATAAGATCCTGTAAAACAGCCAGGAAAAACACAAACAATTTTCTCAAAAAAATAGAGAGATGAATGTTGTTGTGTATAGATGTCCCAAAGAAACAAAAGAATTTGGTTTCGGCAGATTCTGAGAACGTGTGATCGTTCGTCAATTTTCAGATGAGTCTGTTAACAATGGCCAGAACCAAACAACATTTTTTAAAAAAAGAAAAGTGAGAGATCAATGTCTGATGGTGTAACTAGAGGTCCAAAAAAAGGGACAAAGAACAAAGAATTGGTTTCGGCAGATTCTGAGACGTTGATTCGTTGCTCAATCCTGCTCAGATTGTGTTAAACTGGAGTAAAAACACTCAGTTTTTCAAAAAAAATTGATGAAATAAGTTGTTTATGGTCAATGTCGTTGGTCTAGAAAGGTCCCAAAAAGAACAAAGAATGTTGGTATCGGTAGATTACTGAGAACGTGATTCGTCGCAATCTATAAGATCCGTTAAACATCAGTAAAAGGACAAACAACTTTTCTAAAAAAGTAGGAGAGTGATGTTGTTGGGTATAGATGTCCCAAAAAATACAAAGAATTGTTGTTTCGGCCGCTAGATTCTGAGAACGTTGATGTCGTCGCAATATTATAAAGACCTGTTAAACAGCCAGTAAAACACAAAAATTCTCAAAATAAGAGAGAGATCCACGTTGATTGGTGTATAGAGTCCAAAAAAGAACCAAAGAATTTGGTTTCGGCAGAGTCGAGAACGTGATTCGTTCGCAATCCGTCCAGAGTGTGTTAAAACTGGCAGGTAAAAGACTCAGTTTTTTCACAAAAATTGATTGAAAAAGTTGTGTGTGATCAAGTCGTTGGTCTAGAAAGTCCAAAAAAGAACAAAGAATTTGGTCAGTAGATCTGAGACGTTGATTCTGTTCGTACCTATAAGAATCCTGCCTTAACGACAGCGGAAAAAACACAAAACAAATTTCTCAAAAAAAGAGAGAGATCAAGGTGTTGGTGTATAGGTCCCAAAAGAACAAAGAAAGTGGTTCGGACGATTCTGAGAACGTTGATGTTCGTCAAATTCTCAGTCGTGTTAACGGGCAGTAAAAACACCTCAGTTTTTTAAAAATGAATTATGTGAATAAGTGTGATGATCAATGTCGTGGTGTAGAGAGCGGTTCCAAAAATGAAACAAGAAGAATTGGTTCGGCAGATTCGAGAAAGTTGTTGCCGTTCGCAATCTTACCAGATCGGCTTTAACAGCCAGTAAAGACAAAAAATTTTCTACAAAAAGTTGGAGAGATGAATGTGTTGGTGTAAGATGTCCCACAAAAGCTACAAGGAATTGGTTTCGGCAGATTCTGGAACTTGATTCGTTCGCATCTATAAGATCCTGATTAACAGCAGAAAAAACACAAACAAATTTCTCAAAAAAAAAGAGAGAGTATCACATGTTGTTGGTGTATAGATTGTCCAAAAAGAACAAAGAATTGGTTTCGGCAGATTATGAGAAGTTGACTTCGTTCGTATTTTTTCAGATCGTGTTAAATGGCAGCAAAACAGACAGTTTTTTTAAAAATTGATGAAATAAGTTGAGAGATCAATGTCGTTGGTGTAACAGACGGTCCCAAAAGAACAAAGGGAATTTGGTTTCGGCAGATCTTTGAGAACGTTGAATTCGTCGATCATGCCCAGAATTGTGTAAACTGGCAATTAAAAACACTCAGTTTTTTTTCAAAAAAATGATGAATACGTTGTTTAGTCAAGTTGTCGTTGGTCGAAGTCCAAAGAACAAAGAGGTTCGAGAGGACTTATTCGTCGATCTTAAGATTTTACACCAAAAATGACCCAAATTCAGAAGAGAAGTTTTGTGTGTTCCAAACTACAGTTTTGGCAGAAGATTCTGAGACTTGATTCGGTTCGCACAAATCTTATCAAGACCTGTAAACATTCAGTAAAAGACAAACAAATTTTCTCAAAAAAAGTAGAGAATGAAATGTTGTTGGTGTATAGATGTCCCAAAACTACAAAGAATTTGGTTGTCGGCAGCTTCTGGAACGTATGTGGATTCGTTCGCAATTATGTAGATCCTGTGATAAACAGCCAGAAAACACAAAACAATTTCTCAAAAAAAGAAGAGAGATGCAATGTGTGTGGGTATAGATGTCCCAACAAGAACAAAGAATTTGGTTCGGACAGATTCTGCAGAACGTTGATTCGTTCGCAATACTGTCAGATGGTTAAACCGGCAGTAAACAACAGTTTTTATAAAAAATTTTGAGGAAATTAAGTTGTGAGATCAATGTGTGGTTAGGTACGAGGTTCCCCAAAAAGACAAAGAATTTGGTTTCAGTAGATTTGAGAAACGTTGATTTCGTTCGCCAATCTTATAAGATCCTGTAAACAGCTCAGTGAAAAAACAAACACAAATTTTCATCAAATAAGAGTAGAGATGAATGTTGTTGGTGTAAGATGTCCCAAAAAGAACAAAGAATTTGGTTCGGCAGATTCTTGAGAACGTGATTCGTCGCCAATCTGTCCAGATCGTGTGTAAAACTGCAGTAAAACAATCAGTTTTTTCAAAAAATTTGCTGAAATAAGTTGTGTGATCAATGTCGTTGTCCTGAGAAAGGTTCCAAATGAACAAAAGACTTGCGGTTTCGGAGATTGAGAACGTGATTCGTTCGACAATCTTATAAGATACTGTTAAACAGCCAGGTTAAAAAACAAACAAATTCTTCAAAAAAAGGAGAGAGATCAGTGTTGTTGGTGTTAGAGATGTCCCAAAAAAACAAGAATTGGTTGTCGGAAAGATTCTGAGAACATTGATTCGTTCGCAATCCTGCCAGTATACGTCTGTGTAAACGGCCAGTGAAAAACGAACATTTTTTAAAAAAAAGTGGAAAAGTGGGATCAATGTGTTTGTGTATACCGAGTGTCCACAATGAAAAAGAAAGAATTTGGTTTCGGCAGATTCTGATGAACGGTGATTGTTCGAATCTTTATCAGATCTGTTAAAACGGCCAGCAAAACACAACAAAATTTTTCAAAAATGAAATAATGCAGAGATCAAGTGTGTTGGTGTTACAGATGTCCCAAAAAGAACAAAGAACTTGGTTTCGGCAGATCTGCAGAACTGTGATTGTTCGAATCCTGTCAGATGTGTTAAAACTGGCAGATAAAACACTCGTTTTTCAAAAAAATTGATGAAATAATGAATGACGTGTGTTGATCAACTGTGGTTGGTATAGAAGGTCCAAAAAAGAACAAAGAAGTTTGCTTGAGCAGATTCTGAAAAGTTGATTCGTTGCGCAAATCTGTTAGACTCCTGTGTAAACCCTCAGTAAAACAAACAAATTTTTCTCAAAAAAAAGTAGAGGAGATGATCAATGTGTGGGGTATAGAATGTCCACAAAGAACTAAAAGAATTTGGTTTCGGAGGGATTCTGAGAACGTTTGATTCGTTCGCATCTGTCATAAGATTGTTAAACGGCCAGGTAGAAAACACAACCATTTTTCAAAAAATATGAAAATGGAGATCAAGTCGTTGGTAGTAGAGTGTCAAAAGAACAAAGATTGGTGTATGATTATGATGAACGTTTGATTCGTTCGCCTAATTTAATCAGATCCCGTGTTAAACTGGACAGAAGAACAAAGACAGTTTAAAAAATTTGATGAAATAAGTGAGAGAGACAAGTCGTGGTTGTATAGAGTCAAAACGAACCAAAGGAATTTGGTTTCAGTAGATTGAGAACGTTGATTCGTTCGCAATTCTTATAAGATCTGTAAACAGCCAGGTAAACACAACAAATTTCTCAAAAAAGTGAGACGATCGACGTGGATGGTGTATAGGTCCCAAAAAATCAAAGAATTGGTTTCGGCCAGATTCTGAGAACGTGATCGTTCACATTTCTTCAGTGAGTGTTAAACGGCTAGTAAAACACCAAGTTTTTAAAAATATGATGCTTAAATAAGTTGGGATCAAATGTCGTGGCGTAGACTAGACGAGGTCCAAAATGAAAAAAAGGAATTGGTTTCGGCAGATTCTGAGAAAGCGTGATTCGTCTCCAATCTTATAAGATCATCTGGTAAAACAGCCAGATAAGAGAAACAAATTGCTCAAAAAAAGTGAGAGATGAATGTGTGGTGTATGATGTCCCAAAAAGCTAAAAGAATTTGGTTTGGACAGATTCTTAACATGATTCGTGTCGCACTTATAAGATCCTTGTAAAAGCCAGGAAAAACACCAAACAAATTTTCTCAAAAAGAAGAGAGATCAATGTTGATGGGTATAGCTGTCCAAAAAGAACAAAGCATTTGGTGTCGGCAGATTATGAGAACTGTGAGTCGTCGTAATTTTTTCAGATCGCGTTAAACATGGCGTAAAAACACGACAGTTTGTTAAAAATTTGCATTGTAATATAGTTGAGAGATCAATGGTCGTTGGTGTACAGAGGTCCCAAAAAGAACAAAGAATTTGGTTCGGACAGATTCTGAGAACGTGATTCGTTGCAATTCTGAGATCATTGTTAAAATGCAATAGACAAACAATAGTTTTCAAAAAAGTAGAGAAATAGAGTTGTTTAGTCAATCGTATGTGTCCTGAAAGTCAAAAAGTACAAGCATGTTGGTTTCGGCCAGATCTGAGAACCGTGATGCGTTCGCAATCTTATAAATCCTGCTTAAAACACGTCCAGTAAAAAGACAAACAATTTCTCAAAACAAAGTGAGAGAGTTGAATGTGTGTTGGGATAGATGTCCCCAAAACATACAAAGAATTTGGTTTAGGCAGATTCTGAGAACGTTGATCGTTGAGCAATCTTATAAGATCCTGTTAAACCAGACAAATCTAAAAAGAAGAAACAGTGTTATTTCCAAAAAGAACTAGAAGAATGGTTTCGTGCGTGCTTATGCGAAATGATGTCGTCAATTAATCGTGTAAAGGCAGCAAAACAGAATTTTTTTGTTAAATGCAGAATAATTGGAGAGCACGTTGATTAGTGTCCGCAAGCGCATTGGTCGGTCAGATTCAGAAGTGGACAGATAAACATCAGTTTCATATTAAAGATAATGTCAGCGTAGACAAAAATGAAACGTAGAGATGATGATCCATGTCGTTGGTCTGAGAGTTCCAAAACGTTGAACAAAGAATTGTTCGCAGTATCTTGAGAAGTGATTCGTGCAATCTTATAAGGATCCTGTTTTAAACAGCCTAGAAAATCAAAACAAATTTCTCAAAAAAGAGAGAGATCCAATGTGTTGGTGATCGATGTCCAAAAAAGAACAAAGAATTTGGTTTCGGCAGATTCTGAGAAGTTGATTCGTTCGAATTCTTCGACTGTGTAAAACTGGCAGTTAAACAGACAGTTTTTAAAAAATGATGAAATAAGTTGTGAGATCAATGTCGTTGGTTAGAAAGGTCCAAAAAGAACAAAGAATTGGTTTCAGCAGAGTTGAGAACGTGATTCGTTCGCAATCATAGTCCTATGTGTAAACGACCAAGATAAAACACAGCATTTTTCAAAAAATTGATTTGAAAATGAGAGGTATCAGTGTTGTGGGTGTAAGAGGTTCAAAAAAGAAACAAAGAATTGGTTTCGGCAGATTCTGATGAACGTGATTTTTCGCAATCTTATCATGATTGTATAAATGCCAGTAAAACACAAACAAAGTTTCTCAAAAAAAGTAGAGAGAGATGGCCGTGATGGTTATAGATGTCCAAAAAAAAACAAAGGAATTTGTTTCGGGCCAGATTCTGAAGAACGTGTGTTCGCGATATTTATACAGATCGTGTTAACATGGCCAGGCACACAAAAGAAGTGTTTAAAAAATGAGAAAAGTGAGGATCAAAGTGTTGAGTGTAATCAGAGTCCAAAAAGAAAAAAGAATTTGGTTCGGCAGAGCTTACTGAGAACGTTATTCGCTTCGCAATCCTGCAGATTGTGGTTAAATGGCAGTTTAGAAACACTCAAGTTTTCAAAAAATATGTGAAATAAGTTGGGTTGACATGTCGTTGGTGATAGAAAGGTTCCAAAAAGAACAAAGAATTTCGTTCGTGAAGATTCGGAGAACGTGATTCGTTCGCTAATCTTATAAGATCCTGTTAACACCAGGTAAAAACAAACATAATTTCTCAAAAAAGAGAGAGAGATCGAATGGTTGTGGTGTATAGGATGTCCCAAAAAGACTAACCAAAGAATTGGTTTCGGCAGCTTCTGAGAACGTGAATTCGTTCGAATTTCGAATAAGCCGTTAAAACGCAGTTTTAAAACAAAACAGTTTTCTAAAAATGAGTATAAGGAGAGATCCAATGCGTGTGTGAAGATTGGTCCAAAAAGAACAAAGAATTGGTTTCTGGCAGTTTGAGAAACGTGATTCGTTCTCAACTATTTAGACTGTTAAAACGCAGAAAAGACTTTTTAAAAAATTTTGGATAAATAAGTAGAGAGTAATGTCGTTCGGTAGATACAGAGGTCCCAAAAAGTAACAAAGAATTTGGCAGATTCTGAGAACTTGGGGATCGTTCGCAATCTTAAAGATTCCTGTTAAACAGCCAGAAAAACCAACAACTTTTCTCAAAAGAGAAGTAGGGATACATGTGTGGTGTAGAAGTTAGTTCCCAAAAAAACTAAAGAATTGGTTTCGGCAAGATTCTGAGACCGTTGATTCTGTCACATTTCACTGCGTCGTGTAAAACTGGCAGAAAACGATCAGTTTTTTGAAAAATTAGTGATGAACAAGTTGTGAGATCAATGTCGGTGGGTACGAGGAGGTCACAAAAAGAACAAAGATTTGGTTCGGCAGATTCTGAGACACGTTGTGATTCGTCGCGAACCTGTAAAGGTGTTAAATGCAATTTCCATTAAAACAAACAGATTTCTCAAAAAGTGAGAGATGGGAATTTAGTCAATGGTGTCATAGAAGGTCCAAAGAACAAAGAATTGTTTCGGGCAGATTCTGAGAACTGATTCGTTCGCATCTATAAGATCGAGTAAACACCGAGTAAAACACAAACACAATTTTCTCAAAAAAGTAGAGCAGATCGAAGGTTGTGTGTATAGACTGTCCCCAAACACAAAGAATTGGTTTCGGCGAGTCTGAGAACGGGTGATGTCGTTGCTAATTTTTCAGATTGTTTTCAAGCCAAGGTGTGCAAGCAAACAAATTTGCTAAAAAGGAGAATATGAGAGATCAATGTGTTAGGGTGTTACAGAGTCCCAAAAAGTCAAAGAATTTGGTTCGGCAGATTCTGAGAACGTTGATTCTTCGCCAATCTATAGATTTGTTAAACGCAGATAAACACAATCAATGTTGTTCCAAAAAATTGAGAGAGATAAGGTGTTTAATGCGTGTACTAGAAGTCCAAAAAGAACCAAAGAATGAGTTTCGGCAGATTTGAGGAACGGTGATTTGTTCGCCAATCTTAAAAGCTCGTTAAACACCAGTAAAAAGACAAACATGTCTCAAAAAAGTAGAGACGATGGAAGGTTGTTGGTGTCTAGATGTCCCAAAATAAAAGAATTTGTTCGGCAGATCTGAGAACTTGCATTACGTTCGCAATATTATAAGTCCTGTTAAACAGCAGGAAAACACTAAACAATTTTCTCAAAAAAGTAGCGAGATGAATGTTGTTGTGTATAGAGTCCCAAAACGTACAAAGAATTTGTTTCGCGAATTTGAGAACGGTGATTCGTTCGACAATCTGCCAGGGTCGTGTAAACCGGCAGTAAAGACACTCCGTTTTTAAAAAATTTCGCTGAAATAAGTTGTTGTGATCAATGTACGTTGGTCTACGAGGGTTCCAAAATGAACCAAGAAATTTGGTTTCGCAATGGCAGGATTCTGAAACGTTGGGATTCGTCGCAATTTATGAGATCATGTAAACAGCCAGGTAAAACAAACAAAATTTCTCAAAAAAAGGAGAGAGATCGTGTTGTTGGTTATAGATGTCCCAAAAAGAACAACGAATTTGGTCGGCAGAATTCTGAGAACGTTGATTGCGGTTCGCAATCTTGTCAGATCATTGTTAAACGTAGGCAGTAAAAACACACATTTTCTCAAAAAAATTATGAAGATCTAAGTGTTGACATGTCGTTGGTATAGAGGTCCAAAAAGAACAATAGAATTTGGTTTCAGATATGAGACGTGTGATTCGTCGCAAATCCTCTAAAGTCTGTTAAACGGCCAGAAATAGACAACAGTTTTCAAAAAATTGTAGAGATAAGGTGTTGTGTGGATAATGTTCAGTTGTTCTCCAAAAGAACCAAAGAAGTGTTGGTTTCGGCAGTTCTGAGAACGTTGATCGTTCGCAAATCTTATAGATCCTGTTAAAAGGCCATAAAAGACAAACAAAATTTCAAAAAATAAGAGAGAGATAAGTTGTTGGTGTATCAGGGTCCCAAAAAAACAAAGATTTGGTTCGGCCAGATTGCGAGAACGGTTGATCTCGTTCGCAATCCGTCAGGTGTGTTAAACTGGCAGTCAAAACACTCCGTGTTTCAAAATTGCTGAAATAAGTTGTGTGATTCAATGTCGTGGTCTAGAAAGGTTCCAAAAAAAAAAGAATTGTGGTTTGCGTGAGTATGAGAACGTTGATTCGTTCGCAATCTTATTAAGATCGCGTTAAACAGCAGGAAAACACAAACACATAGTCTCAAAATAAGGCAGAGAGACATGTTGATGGGTCTAAGAGTCCCAAAAAACAAGGATTTTTGTTTCGGAGGATTCTGAGAACGTTTGATTCGTCGCAAATCCTGTCAGTATTGTGTAAACTGGCAGTAAAACCTCAGTTGTTTTCAAAAATGATGAAATAAGGTTGGTGATCAAGTCGTTGTGTCTAGAAAGGTCCCCAAAAAGAACAAAGAATTTGGTTAGTCGATTGGGAGAAACGTTGATTCGTTCGCATCTTATTAAGATCCGTTAAAAGCCAGGAAAACAGAACAATATTTTAGTCAAAAAAGGAAGGATCAGTGGTTGTTGGTGAATTAGCATGTCCCAAAAAGAAAAAGGAATTTGGGTTTTCGCGAGATCCTGAGAAGTTGATGTATGCAATCTTATAGATCCTGTTAAACAGCCAGGACAAACACAAACAAATTTCTTCAAAAAAAAAGGACCCGCGAGAGTCAAGTGATGGTGTATAGATGTCCCAAAAGAACAAAGAATTGTTTCGGCAGATTCTGTAGACCGTTGATTCGGCGTAATTTTCAGATCGTGTTAAAAATGGCAGAAAACACACCAGTTTTTAAAAAATTGATGTAATAAGTGAGAGATCAATGTCGGTGGGTAGGAGAGGTCCCAAAAAGAATAAAGAATTGGTTCGGCAGATGCTGAGAACGTTGATTCGTTTCGCAATCTATAATGATCATGTAAACACCGGAAAAACATAACAAATTTCTCAAAAAAGTAAGAGAGAGATGATTGGTGGTGTATAGATGTCCCAAAAAGTAACAAAGATTTGCGTTTCGGCAGATTCTGAGAACGTTGATTCGATTCGCAATCCTGCACAGATTGTGTTAAAACTGGCAATAACACGCAGTTGTTTCCAAAAAATTGATGAAATAAGTGTTTTAGTACCAATGTCGTTGGTCTAGAAAGGTTCAAAAAAGACAAAGAATTTGGTTTCGGCAGATTCTGAGAAGTTGATTCGTTCGTAATTTTTTCAGATCGTGTTAACGGGCAGTAAAACAACACAGTTTTTTAAAAAATTGATGACTAAGTGAGAGATCAATGTCGTTGGTGTAGCGAGGTCCCAAAAAGAACAAAGAATCTTGGTTCGGCAGATTCATGAATCGGAAGACGTTGATTCGTTCGCAATCTTATAAGATCTGTTAACAGCCAGTAAAACACAAACAAAATTTCTCAAAATAGCAGAGAGATCAATGGTGTTGGTGTATAGATGTCCCAAAAAGAACAAAGAATTTGGTTTCGGCAGATTCTGAGAAGTTGATTCGTTCGCAATCCTGTCAGATTGTGTTAAACTGGCAGTAAACACTCAGTTTTTTCAAAAAATTGTTGAAAATAAGTTGTAGATCAATGTCGTTGGTCTAGAAAGGTCAAAAAAGAACAAAGAATTTGGTTTTCAGTGATTCTGAGAACGTTGATTCGGTTCGCAATCTTATAAGATCCTGTTAAACAGCCAGGAAAACACAAACAAATTTTCTCAAAAAAGGGAGAGAGATCAGTTGTGGTGTATAGATGTCCCAAAAAGAAAAAGAATTTGGTTTCGGCAGATTCTGAGAACGTTGATTCGTTCGCAATCTTATAAGATCCTGTTAACAGCAGGAAAACACAAACAAATTTTTAAAAAAGGAGAGAGGATCAATGTGTGGTTGTATAGAGTTCCAAAAGAACAAAGAATTTGGTTTCGGCAGATTTGAGAACGTTGATTCGTTCGTAATTTTTAGATCGTGTTTAAACTGGCCAGAAAAACAACAGTTTTTTAAAAATGATGAATAAGTTGAGAGATCAATGTCGGTGGTGTAGAGAGGTCCCAAAAAACACAAGAATTTGGTTTCGGCAGATCTGAGACGTTGATTCGTTCTCAATCTTATAAGATCATTGTTTAAACGGCAGTAAAAACAAAAATTTCTCAAAAAAAGTAGAGAGATGATGTTGTTGGTGTTAGATGTCCCAAAAAAGTACAAAGAATTTGGTTCGGCAGATTCTGAGAACGTTGATTCGTTCGCCACTATTATAGTCCTGTTAAACCAGGCCAAGACAAACAATTTTCTCAAAAAAAGTAGAGAGATAATGGTGTGGTGTATAGATGTCCAAAAAAACAAGAATTTGGTTTCGGCAGATTGAGACGTTGATTCGTTCGTAATTTTTTAGATCGTTTAAAATGGCAGCAAAACACCAGTTTTTTAAAAAATTGATGAAAATCGTTGATGAGATCAATGTCGTTGGTGTACAGAGGTCCCAAAAAGAACAAAGAATTTGGTTTCGGCAGATTCTGAGAACGTTGATTCGTTCGCAATCTGCCAGATTGTGTTAAACTGGCAAGTAAAACACTCAGTTTTTCAAAAAATTGATGAAATAAGTTGTTTAGTCAATGTCGTTTGGTCTAAGAAGGTTCCAAAAAGAACAAAGAATTTGGTTTCGGCAGATTCTGAGAACGTTGATTCGTTCGCAATCTTATAGATCTGTTAAACACCAGTAAAGACAAACAAATTTTCTCAAAAAAAGTAGAGAGATGATGTTGTTGGTGTATAGATGTCCCAAAAATACAAAGAATTTGGTTTCGGCAGATTCTGAGAACGTTGATTCGTCGCTCTTATAAGATCCGTAAACAGCCAGTAAAAGACAACAAACAAATTTTCTCAAAAAAGTAGAGAGATGAATGTTGTTGGTGTATAGATGTCCCAAAAACTACAAAGAATTTGGTTTCGGCAGATTCTGAGAACGTTGATTCGTTCGCAATCTTATAAGATCCTGTTAAACAGCCAGGAAAACACAAACAAATTTTCTCAAAAAAAGTAGAGAGATCAATGTTGTTGGTGTATAGATGTCCCAAAAAGAACAAAGAATTTGGTTTCGGCAGATTCTGAGAACGTTGATTCGTTCGCAATCTTATAAGATCCTGTTAAACAGCCAGTAAAAGACAAACAATTTTCTCAAAAAAGTAGAGAGATGAATGTTGTTGGTGTATAGATGTCCCAAAAAGAACAAAGAATTTGGTTTCGGCAGATTCTGAGAACGTTGATTCGTTCGCAATCCTGCCAGGTCGTGTTAAACCGGCAGTAAAACACTCAGTTTTTAAAAAATTGCTGAAATAAGTTGTGTGATCAATGTCGTTGGTCTAGAGAGGTTCCAAAATGAACAAAGAATTTGGTTTCGGCAGATTCTGAGAACGTTGATTCGTTCGCAATCTTATAAGATCCTGTTAAACAGCCAGTAAAACACAAACAAAATTTCTCAAAAAAAGCAGAGAGATCAATGTTGTTGGTGTATAGATGTCCCAAAAAGAACAAAGAATTTGGTTTCGGCAGATTCTGAGAACGTTGATTCGTTCGCAATCCTGTAGATTGTGTTAAACTGGCAGTAAAACACTCAGTTTTTCAAAAATTGATGAAATAAGTTGTAAGATCAATGTCGTTGGTCTAGAAAGGTCCAAAAAGAACAAAGAATTTGGTTTCGGCAGATTCTGAGAACGTTGATTCGTTCGCAATCTTATAAGATCCTGTTAAACAGCCAGGAAAACACAAACAAATTTCTCAAAAAAAGGAGAGAGATCAGTGTGTTGGTGTATAGATGTCCCAAAAAGAACAAAGAATTTGGTTTCGGCAGATTCTGAGAACGTTGATTCGTTCGCAATCTTATAAGATCCTGTTAAACAGCAGGAAAAACAAAAACAATTTTCTCAAAAAAAGGAGAGAGATCAATGTGTTGGTGTAGATGTCCCAAAAAGAACAAAGAATTTGGTTTCGGCAGATTCTGAGAACGTTGATTCGTTCGTAATTTTTTCAGATCGTGTTAAACTGGCAGTAAAAAACACAAAGTTTTTTTAAAAATTGATGTAATAAGTTGAGAGATCAATGTCGTTGGTGTAGAGAGGTCCCAAAAAGAACAAAGAATTTGGTTTCGGCAGATTCTGAGAACGTTGATTCGTTCGCAATCTTATAAGATCCTGTTAAACAGCCAGTAAAAGACAAACAAATTTTCTCAAAAAAAGTAGAGAGATGAATGTTTGTTTGTATAGATGTCCCAAAAGTACAAAGAATTTGGTTTCGGCAGATTCTGAGAACGTTGATTCGTTCGCAATCTTATAAGATCCTGTTAAACAGCCAGTAAAAACCAAACAAATTTTCTCAAAAAAAGTAGAGAGATCAATGTTGTTGGTGTATAGATGTCCCAAAAACTACAAAGAATTTGGTTTCGGCAGATTCTGAGAACGTTGATTCGTTCGCAATTTTTCAGATCGTGTTAAACTGGCAGCAAAACACACAGTTTTTTAAAAAATTGATGAAATAAGTTGAGAGTCAATGTCGTTGTGTACAGAGGTCCCAAAAAGAACAAAGAATTTGGTTTCGGCAGATTCTGAGAACGTTGATTCGTTCGCAATCCTGCCAGATTGTGTTAAACTGGCAGTAAAACACTCAGTTTTTTCAAAAAAATTGATGAAATAAGTTGTTTAGTCAATGTCGTTGGTCTAGAAGGTTCCAAAAAGAACAAAGAATTTGGTTTCGGCAGATTCTGAGAACGTTGATTCGTTCGCAATCTTATAAGATCCTGTTAAACACCAGTAAAAGACAAAAAATTTTCTCAAAAAAGTAGAGAGATGAATGTTGTTGGTGTATAGATGTCCCAAAAACTACAAAGAATTTGGTTTCGGCAGATTCTGAGAACGTTGATTCGTTCGCAATCTTATAAGATCCTGTTAAACAGCCAGTAAAAGACAAACAAATTTTCTCAAAAAAGTAGAGAGATGAATGTGTTGGTGTATAGATGTCCCAAAAAGAACAAAGAATTTGGTTTCGGCAGATTCTGAGAACGTTGATTCGTTCGCAATCTATAAGATCCTGTTAAAAGCCAGGAAACACAAACAAATTTTCTCAAAAAAAGAAGAGAGATCAATGTTGTTGGTGTATAGATGTCCCAAAAAGAACAAAGAATTTGGTTTCGGCAGATTCTGAGAACGTTGATTCGTTCGCAATCTTATAAGATCCTGTTAAACAGCCAGTAAAGACAAACAAATTTTCTCAAAAAAAGTAGAGAGATCAATGTTGTTGGTGTATAGATGTCCCAAAAACTACAAAGAATTTGGTTTCGGCAGATTCTGAGAACGTTGATTCGTTCGCAATCCTGCCAGGTCGTGTTAAACGGCAGTAAAACACTCAGTTTTTTAAAAAAATTTGCTGAAATAAGTTGTGTGATCAATGTCGTTGGTCTAGAGAGGTTCCAAAATGAACAAAGAATTTGGTTTCGGCAGATTCTGAGAACGTTGATTCGTTCGCAATCTTATAAGATCCTGTTAAACAGCCAGTAAAAACACAAACAAATTTCTCAAAAAAAGAGAGAGATCAATGTTGTTGGTGTATAGATGTCCCAAAAAAGAACAAAGAATTTGGTTTCGGCAGATTCTGAGAACGTTGATTCGTTCGCAATCCTGTAAGATTGTGTTAAACTGGCAGTAAAACACTCAGTTTTTCAAAAATTGATGAAATAAGTTGAGATCAATGTCGTTGGTCTAGAGAGGTCCAAAAAAGAACAAAGAATTTGGTTTCGGCAGATTCTGAGAACGTTGATTCGTTCGCAATCTTATAAGATCCTGTTAAACAGCCAGGAAAACACAAACAAATTTTTCAAAAAAAAAGGAGAGATCAATGTTGTTGGTATAGATGTCCCAAAAAGAACAAAGAATTTGGTTTCGGCAGATTCTGAGAACGTTGATTCGTTCGCAATCTTATAAGATCCTGTTAAACAGCCAGGAAAAAACCACAAAAAATTCTCAAAAAAAGGAGAGAGATCAATGTTGTTGGTGTATAGATGTCCCAAAAAGAACAAAGAATTTGGTTTCGGCAGATTCTGAGAACGTTGATTCGTTCGCAATTTTTTCAGATCGTGTTAAACTGGCAGTAAAACACACACAGTTTTTTTAAAAAATTGATGTAATAAGTTGAGAGATCAATGTCGTTGGTGTAGAGAGGTCCCAAAAAGAACAAAGAATTTGGTTTCGGCAGATTCTGAGAACGTTGATTCGTTCTCAATTATAAGATCATGTTAAACAGCCAGTAAAAGACAAACAATTTTCTCAAAAAAAGTAGAGAGATGAATGTTGTTGGTGTATAGATGTCCCAAAAACTACAAAGAATTTGGTTTCGGCAGATTCTGAGAACGTTGATTCGTTCGCAATCTTATAAGATCTGTTAAACAGCCAGGAAAACACAAACAAATTTTCTCAAAAAAGAAGAGAGATCAATGTTGTTGGTGTATAGATGTCCCAAAAAGAACAAAGAATTTGGTTTCGGCAGATTCTGAGAACGTTGATTCGTTCGTATTTTTTCAGATCGTGTTAAACTGGCAGCAAAACAGACAGTTTTTTTAAAAATTGATGAAATAAGTTGAGAGATCAATGTCGTTGGTGTACAGAGGTCCCAAAAAGAACAAAGAATTTGGTTTCGGCAGATTCTGAGAACGTTGATTCGTTCGCAATCCTGCAGATTGTGTTAAACTGGCAATAAAACACTCAGTTTTTCAAAAAATTGATGAAATAAGTTGTTTGTCAATGTCGTTGGTCTAGAAAGTTCCAAAAAGAACAAAGAATTTGGTTTCGGCAGATTCTGAGAACGTTGATTCGTTCGCAATCTTATAAGATCCTGTTAAACATCCAGTAAAAGACAAAAAAATTTCTCAAAAAAAGTAGAGAGATGAATGTTGTTGGTGTATAGATGTCCCAAAAACTACAAAGAATTTGGTTTCGGCAGATTCTGAGAACGTTGATTCGTTCGCAATCTTATAAGATCCTGTTAAACAGCCAGTAAAAGACAAACAAATTTTCTCAAAAAAAGTAGAGAGATGCAATGTTGTTGGTGTATAGATGTCCCAAAAAGAACAAAGAATTTGGTTTCGGCAGATTCTGAGAACGTTGATTCGTTCGCAATCTTATAAGATCCTGTTAAACAGCCAGCAAAACAAACAAATTTTCTCAAAAAAAGAAGAGAGATGAATGTTGTTGTGTATAGATGTCCCAAAAGAACAAAGAATTTGGTTTCGGCAGATTCTGAGAACGTTGATTCGTTCGCAATCCTGCCAGGTCGTGTTAACCGGCAGTAAAACACTCAGTTTTTAAAAATTTGCTGAAATAAGTTGTGTGATCAATGTCGTTGGTCTAGAGAGGTTCCAAAATGAACAAAGAATTTGGTTTCGGCAGATTCTGAGAACGTTGATTCGTTCGCAATCTTATAAGATCCTGTTAAACAGCCAGTAAAACCAAACAAAATTTTCTCAAAAAAACAGAGAGATCAATGTTGTTGGTGTATAGATGTCCCAAAAAACAAAGAATTTGGTTTCGGCAGATTCTGAGAACGTTGATTCGTTCGCAATCCTGTCAGATTGTGTTAAACTGGCAGTAAAACACTCAGTTTTTTCAAAAAATTGATGAAATAAGTTGTGATCAATGTCGTTGGTCTAGAAAGGTCCAAAAAGAACAAAGAATTTGGTTTCAGTAGATTCTGAGAACGTTGATTCGTTCGTTCAAATCTTATAAGATCCTGTTAAACAGCCAGGAAAACACAAACAAATTTTCTCAAAAAAGGAGAGAGATCAGTGTTGTTGGTGTATAGATGTCCCAAAAAGAACAAAGAATTTGGTTTCGGCAGATTCTGAGAACGTTGATTCGTTCGCAATCTTATAAGATCCTGTTAAACAGCCAGGAAAACACAAACAAATTTTCTCAAAAAAAGGAGAGAGATCAATGTTGATGGTGTATAGATGTCCCAAAAAGAACAAAGAATTTGGTTTCGGCAGATTCTGAGAACGTTGATTCGTTCGTAATTTTTCAGATCGTGTTAAACTGGCAGTAAAACACACACAGTTTTTTTAAAAAATGATGTATAAGTTGAGAGATCAATGTCGTTGGTGTAGAGAGGTCCCAAAAAGAACAAAGAATTTGGTTTCGGCAGATTCTGAGAACGTTGATTCGTTCGCAATCTTATAAGATCATGTTAAACAGCCAGTAAAAGACAAACAAATTTTCTCAAAAAAAGTAGAGAGATGAATGTTGTTGGTGTATAGATGTCCCAAAAAGTACAAAGAATTTGGTTTCGGCAGATTCTGAGAACGTTGATTCGTTCGCAATCTTATAAGATCCTGTTAAACAGCCAGAAAACACAAACAAATTTTCTCAAAAAAAGTAGAGAGATCAATGTTGTTGGTGTATAGATGTCCCAAAAAAACAAAGAATTTGGTTTCGGCAGATTCTGAGAACGTTGATTCGTTCGCAATCCTGCCAGATCGTGTTAAACCGGCAGTAAAACACTCAGTTTTTAAAATTTGCTGAAATAAGTTGTGTGATCAATGTCGTTGGTCTAGAGAGGTTCCAAAAAGAACAAAGATTTGGTTTCGGCAGATTCTGAGAACGTTGATTCGTTCGCAATCTTATAAGATCCTGTTAAACAGCCAGTAAAACACAAACAAATTTCTCAAAAAAAGCAGAGAGATCAATGTTGTTGGTGTATAGATGTCCCAAAAAGAACAAAGAATTTGGTTTCGGCAGATTCTGAGAACGTTGATTCGTTCGCAATCCTGTCAGATTGTGTTAAACTGGCAGTAAAACACTCAGTTTTTCAAAAAATTGATGAATAAGTTGTGTGATCAATGTCGTTGGTCTAGAAAGGTCCAAAAAAGAACAAAGAATTTGTTTCAGCAGATTCTGAGAACGTTGATTCGTTCGCAATCTTATAAGATCCTGTTAAACAGCCAGTAAAACACAAACAATTTTCTCAAAAAAGGAGAGAGATCAGTGTTGTTGGTGTATAGATGTCCCAAAAGAACAAAGAATTTGGTTTCGGCAGATTCTGAGAACGTTGATTCGTTCGCAATCTTATAAGATCCTGTTAAACAGCCAGGAAAACACAAACAAATTTCTCAAAAAAAGGAGAGAGATCAATGTTGATGGTGTATAGATGTCCCAAAAAGAACAAAGAATTTGGTTTCGGCAGATTCTGAGAACGTTGATTCGTTCGTAATTTTTTCAGATCGTGTTAAACTGGCAGTAAAACCACACAGTTTTTTTAAAAAATTGATGTAATAAGTTGAGAGATCAATGTCGTTGGTGTATAGAGAGGTCCCAAAAAGAACAAAGAATTTGGTTTCGGCAGATTCTGAGAACGTTGATTCGTTCGCAATCTTATAAGATCCTGTTAAACAGCCAGTAAAAGACAAACAAATTTTCTCAAAAAAAGTAGAGAGATCAATGTTGTTGGTGTATAGATGTCCCAAAAAGAACAAAGAATTTGGTTTCGGCAGATTCTGAGAACGTTGATTCGTTCGCAATCTTATAAGATCCTGTTAAACAGCCAGTAAAACAAACAAATTTTCTCAAAAAAGTAGAGAGATGAATGTTGTTGGTGTATAGATGTCCAAAAACTACAAAGAATTTGGTTTCGGCAGATTCTGAGAACGTTGATTCGTTCGCAATCTTATAAGATCCTGTTAAACAGCCAGGAAAACACAAACAAATTTTCTCAAAAAAGAAGAGAGATCAATGTTGTTGGTGTATAGATGTCCAAAAAGAACAAAGAATTTGGTTTCGGCAGATTCTGAGAACGTTGATTCGTTCGTAATTTTTTCAGATCGTGTTAACTGGCAGCAAAACAACAGTTTTTTAAAAAATTGATGAAATAAGTTGAGAGATCAATGTCGTTGGTGTATAGAGGTCCCAAAAAGAACAAAGAATTTGGTTTCGGCAGATTCTGAGAACGTTGATTCGTTCGCAATCCTGCCAGATTGTGTTAAACTGGCAGTAAAACACTCAGTTTTTTCAAAAATTGATGAAATAAGTTGTTTAGTCAATGTCGTTGGTCTAGAGAGGTTCCAAAAAGAACAAAGAATTTGTTTCGGCAGATTCTGAGAACGTTGATTCGTTCGCAATCTTATAAGATCCTGTTAAACACCAGTAAAAGACAACAAATTTCTCAAAAAAAGTAGAGAGATGAATGTTGTTGGTGTATAGATGTCCCAAAAACTACAAAGAATTTGGTTTCGGCAGATTCTGAGAACGTTGATTCGTTCGCAATCTTATAAGATCCTGTTAAACAGCCAGTAAAACACAAACAAATTTTCTCAAAAAGTAGAGAGATCAATGTTGTTGGTGTATAGATGTCCCAAAAAGAACAAAGAATTTGGTTTCGGCAGATTCTGAGAACGTTGATTCGTTCGCAATCTTATAGATCCTGTTAAACAGCCAGGAAAACACAAACAATTTTTCAAAAAAAGGAGAAGATCAATGTTGTTGGTGTATAGATGTCCCAAAAAGAACAAAGAATTTGGTTTCGGCAGATTCTGAGAACGTTGATTCGTTCGCAATCTTATAAGATCCTGTTAAACACCAGGCAGTAAAACACAACAATTTTTCTAAAAAAAAGAAGAGAGATCAATGTTGTTGGTGTATAGATGTCCCAAAAAGAAAAGAATTTGGTTTCGGCAGATTCTGAGAACGTTGATTCGTTCGCAATCTTATAAGATCCTGTTAAACAGCCAGAAAACACAAACAAATTTTCTCAAAAAGAAGAGAGATCAATGTTGTTGGTGTATAGATGTCCCAAAAGAACAAAGAATTTGGTTTCGGCAGATTCTGAGAACGTTGATTCGTTCGCAATCTTATAAGATCCTGTTAAACAGCCAGTAAAACAAACAAATTTTCTCAAAAAAAGTAGAGAGATGAATGTTGTTGGTGTATAGATGTCCCAAAAAGAAACAAAGAATTTGGTTTCGGCAGATTCTGAGAACGTTGATTCGTTCGCAATCTTATAAGATCCTGTTAAACAGCCAGTAAAACAAAAACAATTTTCTCAAAAAAGTAGAGAGATCAATGTTGTTGGTGTATAGATGTCCCAAAAAGACAAAGAATTTGGTTTCGGCAGATTCTGAGAACGTTGATTCGTTCGCAATCCTTCCAGATCGTGTTAAACTGGCAGTAAAAACACTCAGTTTTTTAAAAAATTTGCTGAAATAAGTTGTGTGATCAATGTCGTTGGTCTAGAGAGGTTCCAAAAAGAACAAAGAATTTGGTTTCGGCAGATTCTGAGAACGTTGATTCGTTCGCAATCTTATAAGATCCTGTTAAACAGCCAGTAAAACACAAACAAATTTTCTCAAAAAAAGTAGAGAGATCAATGTTGTTGGTGTATAGATGTCCCAAAAAGAACAAAGAATTTGGTTTCGGCAGATTCTGAGAACGTTGATTCGTTCGCAATCCTGTCAGATTGTGTTAAACTGGCAGTAAACACTCAGTTTTTTCAAAAAATTGATGAAATAAGTTGTGTGATCAATGTCGTTGGTCTAGAAGGTCCAAAAAAGAACAAAGAATTTGGTTTCGGCAGATTCTGAGAACGTTGATTCGTTCGCAATCTTATAAGATCCTGTTAAACAGCCAGTAAAACACAAACAATTTTCTCAAAAAAAGGAGAGAGATCATGTGTGTGGTGTATAGATGTCCCAAAAACTACAAAGAATTTGGTTTCGGCAGATTCTGAGAACGTTGATTCGTTCGCAATCTTATAAGATCCTGTTAAACAGCCAGGAAACACAAACAAATTTTCTCAAAAAAAAAGAGAGATCAATGTTGTTGGTGTATAGATGTCCCAAAAAGAACAAAGAATTTGGTTTCGGCAGATTCTGAGAACGTTGATTCGTTCGCAATCCTGCCAGATTGTGTTAAACTGGCAGTAAAACACTCAGTTTTTTTAAAAAAATTGATGAAATAAGTTGTGTGATCAATGTCGTTGGTCTAGAGAGGTTCCAAAAAGAACAAAGAATTTGGTTTCGGCAGATTCTGAGAACGTTGATTCGTTCGCAATCTTATAAGATCCTGTTAAACAGCCAGTAAAACACAAACAAAATTTCTCAAAATAAGCAGAGAGATCAATGTTGTTGGTGTATAGATGTCCCAAAAAGAACAAAGAATTTGGTTTCGGCAGATTCTGAGAACGTTGATTCGTTCGCAATCCTGTCAGATCGTGTTAAACTGGCAGTAAAACACTCAGTTTTTTTCAAAATTGATGAAATAAGTTGTGTGATCAATGTCGTTGGTCTAGAAGTCCAAAAAAGAACAAAGAATTTGGTTTCGGCAGATTCTGAGAACGTTGATTCGTTCGCAATCTTATAAGATCCTGTTAAACAGCCAGGAAAACACAAACAAATTTTCTCAAAAAAGAGAGAGATCAATGTTGTTGGTGTATAGATGTCCCAAAAAGAACAAAGAATTTGGTTTCGGCAGATTCTGAGAACGTTGATTCGTTCGCAATCTATAAGATCCTGTTAAACAGCCAGTAAAACACAAACAAATTTTCTCAAAAAAAGAGAGAGATCAATGTTGTTGGTGTATAGATGTCCCAAAAGAACAAAGATTTGGTTTCGGCAGATTCTGAGAACGTTGATTCGTTCGCAATCTTTCAGATCGTGTTAAACTGCAGTAAAACACACACAGTTTTTTTAAAAATTGATGAATAAGTTGAGAGATCAATGTCGTTGGTGTATAGGTCCCAAAAGAACAAAGAATTTGGTTTCGGCAGATTCTGAGAACGTTGATTCGTTCGCAATCTTATAAGATCCTGTTAAACAGCCAGTAAAACACAAACAATTTTCTCAAAAAAGTAGAGAGAAGAATGTTGTTGGTGTATAGATGTCCCAAAAGAACAAAGAATTTGGTTTCGGCAGATTCTGAGAACGTTGATTCGTTCGCAATCTTATAAGATCCTGTTAAACAGCCAGTAAAACACAAACAAATTTCTCAAAAAGTAGAGAGATGAATGTTGTTGGTGTATGTCCCAAAAACTACAAAGAATTTGGTTTCGGCAGATTCTGAGAACGTTGATTCGTTCGCAATCTTATAAGATCCTGTTAAACAGCCAGGAAAACACAAACAATTTTTCTCAAAAAGAAGAGAGATCAATGTTGTTGGTGTATAGATGTCCCAAAAGAACAAAGAATTTGGTTTCGGCAGATTCTGAGAACGTTGATTCGTTCGCAATCTTTTCAGATCGTGTTAAACTGCAGTAAAACAACAGTTTTTTTCAAAAATTGATGAAATAAGTTGAGAGATCAATGTCGTTGGTGTATAGAGGTCCCAAAAAGAACAAAGAATTTGGTTTCGGCAGATTCTGAGAACGTTGATTCGTTCGCAATCCTGCCAGATCGTGTTAAACTGGCAGTAAACACTCAGTTTTTTTCAAAAATTGATGAAATAATGTTTAGTCAATGTCGTTGTCTAGAGAGGTTCCAAAAGAACAAAGAATTTGGTTTCGGCAGATTCTGAGAACGTTGATTCGTTCGCAATCTTATAAGATCCTGTTAAACACCAGTAAAAGACAACAATTTTCTCAAAAAAAGTAGAGAGATGAATGTTGTTGGTGTATAGGTCCCAAAAACTACAAAGAATTTGGTTTCGGCAGATTCTGAGAACGTTGATTCGTTCGCAATCTTATAAGATCCTGTTAAACAGCCAGTAAAACACAAACAATTTTCTCAAAAAAGTAGAGAGATGAATGTTGTTGGTGTATAGATGTCCCAAAAAGAACAAAGAATTTGGTTTCGGCAGATTCTGAGAACGTTGATTCGTTCGCAATCTTATAAGATCCTGTTAAACAGCCAGGAAAACACAACAAATTTCTCAAAAAAAGGAAGAGATCAATGTTGTTGGTGTATAGATGTCCCAAAAAGAACAAAGAATTTGGTTTCGGCAGATTCTGAGAACGTTGATTCGTTCGCAATCTTATAAGATCCTGTTAAACAGCCAGTAAAACACAAACAAATTTTCTCAAAAAAAAAGTTGAGAGATCAATGTTGTTGTGTATAGAGGTCCCAAAAAGAACAAAGAATTTGGTTTCGGCAGATTCTGAGAACGTTGATTCGTTCGCAATCTTATAAGATCCTGTTAAACAGCCAGGAAACACAAACAAATTTTCTCAAAAAAAGAAGAGAGATCAATGTTGTTGGTGTATAGATGTCCCAAAAAGAACAAAGAATTTGGTTTCGGCAGATTCTGAGAACGTTGATTCGTTCGCATCTTATAAGATCCTGTTAAACAGCCAGTAAAAACACAAACAAATTTTCTCAAAAAAGTAGAGAGATCAATGTTGTTGGTGTATAGATGTCCCAAAAAGAACAAAGAATTTGGTTTCGGCAGATTCTGAGAACGTTGATTCGTTCGCAATCTTATAAGATCCTGTTAAACAGCCAGTAAACACAAACAAATTTTCTCAAAAAAAGAAGAGAGATCAATGTTGTTGGTGTATAGATGTCCCAAAAAGAACAAAGAATTTGGTTTCGGCAGATTCTGAGAACGTTGATTCGTTCGCAATCCTGCCAGATCGTGTTAAACTGGCAGTAAAACACTCAGTTTTTTAAAAAATTGATGAAATAGTTGTGTGATCAATGTCGTTGGTCTAGAGAGGTTCCAAAAAGAACAAAGAATTTGGTTTCGGCAGATTCTGAGAACGTTGATTCGTTCGCAATCTTATAAGATCCTGTTAAACAGCCAGTAAAACACAAACAAAATTTCTCAAAATAAGCAGAGAGATCAATGTTGTTGGTGTATAGATGTCCCAAAAAGAACAAAGAATTTGGTTTCGGCAGATTCTGAGAACGTTGATTCGTTCGCAATCCTGTCAGATTGTGTTAAACTGGCAGTAAAACACTCAGTTTTTTCAAAAAATGATGAAATAAGTTGTGTGATCAATGTCGTTGGTCTAGAAGGTCCAAAAAGAACAAAGAATTTGGTTTCGGCAGATTCTGAGAACGTTGATTCGTTCGCAATCTTATAAGATCCTGTTAAACAGCCAGGAAAACACAAACAAATTTTCAAAAAAAGTAGAGAGATCAATGTTGTTGGTGTATAGATGTCCCAAAAACTACAAAGAATTTGGTTTCGGCAGATTCTGAGAACGTTGATTCGTTCGCAATCTTATAAGATCCTGTTAAACAGCAGTAAAACACAAACAATTTTTTCTCAAAAAAGAAGAGAGATCAATTGTTGGTGTATAGATTCCCAAAAAGAACAAAGAATTTGGTTTCGGCAGATTCTGAGAACGTTGATTCGTTCGCAATCTGCCAGATCGTGTTAAACGGCAGTAAAACACTCAGTTTTTTAAAAATTTGCTGAAATAAGTTGTGTAGATCAATGTCGTTGGTCTAGAGAGGTTCCAAAAAGAACAAAGAATTTGGTTTCGGCAGATTCTGAGAACGTTGATTCGTTCGCAATCTTATAAGATCCTGTTAAACAGCCAGAAAACACAAACAAATTTCTCAAAAAAGCAGAGAGATCAATGTTGTTGGTGTATAGATGTCCCAAAAAGAACAAAGAATTTGGTTTCGGCAGATTCTGAGAACGTTGATTCGTTCGCAATCTTGCAGATTGTGTTAAACTGGCAGTAAAACACTCAGTTTTTTTCAAAAATTGATGAAATAAGTTGTGTGTCAATTCGTTGGTCTAGAAGGTCCAAAAAAAACAAAGAATTTGGTTTCGGCAGATTCTGAGAACGTTGATTCGTTCGCAATCTTATAAGATCCTGTTAAACAGCCAGGAAAACAAACAAATTTTCTCAAAAAAAGATAGAGATCATGTTGTTGGTGTATAGATGTCCCAAAAAGAACAAAGAATTTGGTTTCGGCAGATTCTGAGAACGTTGATTCGTTCGCAATCTTATAAGATCCTGTTAAACAGCCAGGAAAACACAAACAAATTTTTTCTCAAAAAGGAGAGAGATCAATGTTGTTGGTGTATAGATGTCCCAAAAAGAACAAAGAATTTGGTTTCGGCAGATTCTGAGAACGTTGATTCGTTCGCAATTTTTTCAGATCGTGTTAAACTGGCAGTAAAACACACACAGTTTTTTTAAAAAATTGATGAATAGTTGAGAGATCAATGTCGTTGGTGTAGAGAGGTCCCAAAAGAACAAAGAATTTGGTTTCGGCAGATTCTGAGAACGTTGATTCGTTCGCAATCTTATAAGATCCTGTTAAACAGCCAGTAAACACAAACAAATTTTCTCAAAAAAAGTAGAGAGATCAATGTTGTTGGTGTATAGATGTCCCAAAAAGAACAAAGAATTTGGTTTCGGCAGATTCTGAGAACGTTGATTCGTTCGCAATCTGTCCTGCCAGATTGTTTATGTTAAACTGGCAGTAAAACAACTCAGTTTTTCAAAAAATTGATGAAATAAGTTGTTTAATCAATGTCGTTGCTAGAGAGGTTCCAAAAAGAACCAAGAATTTGGTTTCGGCAGATTATGAAACGTTGATTCGTTCTCAATTTATAAGATCATGTTAAACAGCCAGTAAAGACAAAACAAATTTTCTCAAAAAAAGTAGAGAGATGATGTGTATTGGTGTATAGTGTCCCAAAAAGTACAAAGAATTTGGTTTTCGGCAGATTCTGAGAGAACGTTGATTCGTTCGCATCTTATAGATCCTGTTAAACAGCCAGTAAAACACAAACAAAATTTCTCAAAATAAGCAGAGAGATCATGTTGTTGGTGTATAGATGTCCCAAAAAGAACAAAGAATTTGTTTCGGCTTGATTCTGAGAACGTTGTGTTCGTTCGCAATCCGTCAGATTGTGTTTAAACTGGCAGTAAAACACTCAGTTTTTTCAAAAAATTGATGAAAAGTGTGTTTATCAATGTCGTTGGTCTAAGAGGTTCCAAAAAGTACACAAGAATTTGGTTTCGGCAGAGTCTGAGAACGTTGATTCGTTCGCATCTTTATAAGATCCTGTTAAAAAGCCAGGAAAACACAAACAAATTTTCTCAAAAAAAGAGAGGATCATGTTGTGGTGTATAGATGTCCCAAAAAGAACAAAGAATTGGGTTCGGCAGATTCTGAGAACGTGTGATTCGTTCGCATTCTGCCAGGTCGTGTTAAACTGGCAGTAAAACACTCAGTTTTTAAAAAATTGCTGATGAATTAAGTGTGGTGATCAATGTCGTTGGTCTAGAGAGGTTCCAAAAGAACAAAGAATTGGTTTCGGCAGGTTCTGAGAACGTTGATTCGTTCTCAATCTTATAAGATCATCTTAAACAGCCAGTAAAAGACAAACAAATTTTCTCAAAAAAAGTACAGAGAATGAATGTTGTTGGTGTATAGATGTCCCAAAAAGTACAAAGAATTGGTTTCGGCAGATTTTGAGAACGTTGTCGTTCGCAACTCCAGATTGTTTAAACTGCAGTTAAAAAACTCATTTTTTCAAAAAAATGATTGAAATAAAGGTAATCAATTTCGTTGGTCTAGAGGTTCCAAAAAGAACAAGAATTTGGTTTCGGCAGATTCTGAGAACGTTGATTTTGTTAGTACTTTTCAGATCGTGTTAAACTGGCAGCAAAACACACAGTTTTTTAAAAAAATTGATGAGAATAAGTGAGAGATCAATGTCGTTGGTGTAAGAGGTCCCAAAAAGAACAAAGAATTTGGTTTCGGCAGATTCTGAGAACGTTGATTCGTTCTCAATCTTATAAGATCATTAAACAGCCAGAAAACAAACAATTTTCTCAAAAAAAAGTAGAGAGAAGAGGATGTTTGTGGGTATAGATGTCCCAAAAAGTACAAAGAATTTGGTTCGGCAGATTCTGAGAACGGTGATTCGTTCGCAATTGCCAGATTGTGTTAAACTGGCAATAAGAAAAACACTCAGTTTTTTCAAAAAATTGATGAAAATAAGTGGTTTAATCAATGTCGTTGGTCTAGAGAGGTTCCAAAAAGAACAAAGAATTTGTGTTTGGCAGATTTGAGAAAGTTGTTTGATTCGTCTAGTTTTCAGATCGTGTTAAACGGCAGAAAACACACAGTTTTCAAAAAATTATTGAAATAAGTGGAGAGATCAATGTCGTTGGTGTAGAGAGGTCCCAAAAAGAACAAAGAATTTTGGTTTCGGCAGATTCGAGAACGTTATTCGTTCTCAATCTTATAAGATATCTAAACAGCCAGTAAAAACAAACAATTTCTCAAAAAAGTAGAGAGAATGTTGTTGGTGTAAGATGTCCCAAAAAGTACAAAGAATTTGGTTCGGCAGATTCTGAGAACGTTGATTCGTTCGCAATCCTGCAGATTGTGTTAAACTGGCCGTAAAACACTCAGTTTTTCAAAAAATTGATGAAATAAGTGTTTAATCAATGTCTTGGTCTAGGGGTTCCAAAAGAACCAAGAATTTGGTTTCGGCAGATTCTGAGAACGTTGATTCGTCTCAATCTATAGATCTGTTAAACAGCTAAAAACAAACAAATTTCTCAAAAAAGTAGAGGATGAGAGATCAATGTTTGGTTGTATAGATTCCCAAAAGACAAAGATTTGGTTTCGGCAGATTCTGAGAACGTTGATTCGTTCGCAATCTTAAGATCCTGTTAAACAGCCAGTAAAACAACAAACAAAAAAATTCTCAAAATAAGAGAGAGATCAATGTTGTTGGTGTATAGATGTCCCAAAAAGAACAAAGAATTGGTTTCGGCGATTCTGAGAACGTTGATTGTTCTTCGCAATCCTTCAGATTGTGTTAAACTGGCAAGTAAAAACATCAGTTTTTTTCAAAAATTGATGAAAAAGTTGTTTATCAATGTCGTTGGTCTAGAGAGGTTCCAAAAAGACCAAGAATTTGGTTTCGGAGGCTTCTGAGAACGTTGATTCGTTCGCAATCTATAGATCTGTTAAACAGCCAGAAGAAACAAACAAATTTTCTCAAAAAAAGGAGAGAGAGAGATCAATGTTATGTGTGTATAGATGTCCCAAAAGACAAAGAATTTGGTTTCGCAGATTCTGAGAACGTTGATTCGTCGCAATCCTGCCATCGTTAAACTGCAGTTAAAGTAAAACACTCATTTTAAAAAATGCTGAATTAAGTTGTGTGATAATGTCGTTGGTTAGAGAGGTTCCAAAAAGAACAAAGAATTTGTTCGGCGCGATTTGAGAACGTGATTCGTTCTCAATCTTTAGATCTTTAACAGCAGTAAGTAAAAACAAACAAATTTTCTCAAAAAAAGTAAAGATGATGAATGTTGTTGGGTATAGATGTCCCAAAAGTACAAAGAATTTGGTTTCGGCAGATTCTGAGAACGTTGATTCGTTCGCAATCTGCAGATTGTTTAAACGGCAGAGAAAACACACCATTTTTCAAAAAAGATGAAAATAAGTGTTATCATGGGTGGTTAAGAGTTCCCAAAAAGAACAAAGATTTGGTTTCGCAGATTCTGAGAACGTTGATTCGTTCGAATCTTCAGATCGTGTTAAAACTGGCAGAAAAACACAGTTTTTTTAAAAAAATGTGATGAAATAAGTTGGATCAATGTCGTTGGGTAGAGAGGTCCAAAAGAACAAAGAATTTGGTTTCGGCAGATTCTGAGAACGTTGATTCGTTCTCAATCTATAAGTCATCGTTTAACAGCCAGTAAACAAAACAATTTTCTCAAAAAAAAGTAGAGAGATGGATGGTGTTGGGTTAGATGTCCAAAAAGTACAAAGAATTTGGTTCGGCAGATTCTGAGAAAAGTTGATTCGTTCGCCAATCTGCAGATTGTGTTAAAAGCAGTAATAAAACACCAGTTTTTCAAAAAATGATGAAATAAGTGTTTTATCAATGGCGTTGTCTAGAGAGGTTCCAAAAAGAACAAAGAAAATTGGTTTCGGCAGATTCTGAGAACGTTGATTCGTTCGAATTTTTCACGATAGTGTTAAACTGGCAGCAAAACACAGTTTTTAAAAAAATGATAAATAAGTTGAGAGATCAATGTGTGTTGTGTAGTAGAGGTCCAAAAAGAACAAAGAATTTGGTTCGGCAGATTCAGAGACGTTGATTCGTTCTCAATCTTATAGATCATCTTAAACAGCCAGTAAAACAACAAAAATTTCTCAAAAAAGTAGAGAGATGGATGTTGTGGTGTATAGATGTCCCAAAAAGTACAAAGAATTGGTTTTGGCAGATTCTGAGAACGTTGATTCGTTCGCAATCCTGCCAGATTGTGTTTAACTGGCAGTAAAACACTCAGTTTTTTCAAAAAATTGATGAAATAAGTGTAATCAATGTGTGGTCTAGAGAGTTCCAAAAAGAACACAGAATTTGGTTTCGGCAGATTCTGAGAACGTTGATTCGTTCCAATCTTAAGATCATGTTAAAACAGCCGTAAAGACAAACAAATTTTCAAAAAAGTAGAGATAAGTTGATTGGTGTAAGATGTCCCAAAAATACAAAGAATTTGGTTTCGGCAGATTCTGAGAACGTTGATTCGTTCGCAATCTTTTATAAGATCCTGTTAAACAGCCAGTAAACACAAACAAAAATTTCTCAAAATAAGAGAGAGATCAATGTGTTGGTTGTATGTGTCCAAAAAGAACAAAGAATTGGTTTCGGCGATTCTGAGAACGTGATTCGTTCGAATCCTGTCAGATTGTGTTAAACTGGCAGTAAAACACTCAGTTTTTTCAAAAATGATGAGAATAGTGTTTATCAATGTCGTTGGTCTAGAGAGGTTCCAAAAAGTACCAAGAATTGGTTTCGGCAGATTCTGAGAACGTTGATTCGTTCGCAATCTTATAAGATACTGTTAAAGCCAAAGAAAAACAAACAAATTTTCAAAAAAAGGAGAGAGATCAATGTGTGGTGTATAGATGTCCAAAAGAACAAAGAATTTGGTTTCGGCAGATCGAGAACGTTGATTCGTTCGCAATCTGCATCGTGTTAAACGGCAGGAAAAACACCATTTTTAAAAAAATGCTGAATAAGGGGATCAATGTCGTTGGTGTCTGAGAGGTTCCAAAAGAACAAAGAATTTGGTTTCGGCAGATTCTGAGAACGTTTGATTAGTTTTCTCAATCTTATAAGTCATCTGTAAACAGCAGTAAAGACAAACAAATTCTCAAAAAAAGTAAGGAGATGACTGTTGTTGGTGTATAGATGGCCAAAAGTACAAAGAATGTTTGGTTCGGCAGATTCTGAGAACGTTGATGTCGTTCGCAATGTGCCAGATTGTGTTAAACTGGGTAAAACACTCAGTTTTTTCAAAAAAATGTGATGAAATAAGTTTGTAACAATGTCGTTGTCTAGAGAGGTTCCAAAAAGAACAAAGAATTGGTTTCGGCAGATCTGAGAACGTTGATTCGTTCGTTTTTTTAGATCGTGTTAAATCAGTCAAAACACACAGTTTTTAAAAAAAAATGTGAATAGTTGGAGATCAATGTGTTGGTGTAGTAGAGGTCCCAAAAATGAACAAAGAATTTGGTTTCGGCAGATTCGAGAACGTTGATTCGTTGTCAATCTTTTAAGATCTTTAAACAGCCAGTAAAGACCAAACAATTTTCTCAAAAAAAGTAGAGGATCTGTTGTTGGTGTATAGATGTCCCAAAAGACAAGAATTTGGTTTCGGCAGATTCTGAGAACGTTGATTCGTTCGCAATCTGCAGTTGTGTTAAACTGGCAGTAAAACACTCAGTTTTCAAAAAATGATGAAATAAGTTGTTTAATCAATGTCGTTGGTCTAGAGAGGTTCCAAAAAGAACAAGAATTTGGTCGGCAGATTCTGAGAACGGTTTTGAAAATTGGTGGATTTTTTTTTTTTCGTTTTTTGCCAAAAACCACAAAAACATTAAAATCTGCATGTTGTGTTAAATGGCAGTAAAAAACACAGTTTTTAAAAAATTGATGAAATAAGTTGGTGATCAATGTGTTGGTTAGGAGGTTCCCAAAAGAACAAAGAATTTGGTTTCGGCAGATTCTGAGAACGTTGTTGTTCCATCTTATAAGATCGTTAAACAGCCAGTAAAAACAACAAATTTCTCAAAAAAAGTAAGAGAGAAGTGTTGTGGTGTATAGATGTCCCAAAAAGTACAAAGAATTTGGTTTCGCGCAGATTCTGAAACGTTGATTCGTTCGCAATCTGCCAGATTGTGTTAAACTGCAGTAAAACACTCAGTTTTTTCAAAAAAAATGATGAAATAAGTTGTTTAACAATGTCGTTGGTATAGGAGGTTCCAAAAAGAACAAAGAATTTGGTTCGGCGATTCTTGAGAACGTTGATTCGTTTGTAATCTTTTTCAGATCGTGTTAAAGGCAGCAAAAACACACAGTTTTTAAAAAAAATTGATGAAATAAGTGAGAGTCAATGCGTTGGTGTAGAGAGGTTCCCAAAAACACAAAGAATTTGGTTTCGGCAGATTCGAGAACGTTGATTCGTTCTCAATCTTATAAGATCATTTAAACAGCCAGTAAAAGACAAACTAATTTCTCAAAAAAAGTAGGAGATGAAGTTGTTGGTGTATAGATGTCCCAAAAGTACAAAGAATTTGGTTTCGGCAGATTTGAGAACGTTGATTCGTTCGCAATCCTGCCAGATTGTGTTAAACTGGCAGAAAAACACTCAGTTTTTTCAAAAAATTGATGAAATAAGTTGTTTAACAATGTCGTTGGTCTAGAGAGGTTCCAAAAAGAACACAAGAATTTGGTTTCGGCAGATTCTGAGAACGTTGATTCGTTCGCAATCTTATAAGATCTTGTAAACACGCAGTAAAAGACAAACAAATTTCTCAAAAAAAGTAGAGAGATAATGTTATTTGTGTATAGATGTCCCAAAAAGAACAAAGAATTTGGTTTCGGCAGGTTCTGAGAACGTTGATCGTTCGCAATCTTATAAGATCCTGTTAAAAGCCAGTAAAAACACAAACAAATTTCTCAAAAAAGAGAGAGATGAATGTTGTTGGTGTATAGATGTCCCAAAAAGAACAAGAATTTGGTTTCGGCGATTCTGAGAACGTTGATTCGTTCGCAATCTGTCAGATGTGTTAAACTGGCAGTAAACACTCAGTTTTTTCAAAAAATTGATGAAATAAGTTGGTTTAATCAATGTCGTTGGTCTAGAGAGGTTCCAAAAAGACAAAGATTTGGTTTCGGCAGATTCTGAGAACGTTGATTCGTGCAATCTATAAGATCCTGTTAAACAGCCAGGAAAACACAAACAAAATTTTTCAAAAAAAAAGAGAGAGATTCAATGTTGTGGTGTATAGATGTCCCAAAAAGAACAAAGAATTTGGTTTCGGCAGATTCTGAGAACGTTGATTCGTTCGCAATTCTTTGCGTCGGTTAAACTGGCAGTAAAACACATTTTTTAAAAAAATCTGATTAAGTGGTGATCAATGTCGTTGGTTAGAGAGGTCCAAAGAACAAAGAATTTGGTTTCGGCAGATTCTGAGAACGTTGATTGTTCTCAATCTTAAGATATCTGTTAAACAGCAGTAAAAACAAACAAATTTTCTCAAAAAGTAAGAGATAATGTTGGGGTATAGAGGTCCCAAAAGTACAAAGAATTTGGTTTCGGCATAGTCTGAGAAGTTGATTCGTTCGCAATCTCAGATGTGTTAAACGGCAGTAAAACACTCAGTTTTTTCAAAAAATTGAGTGAAATAGTTGTATCAATGTCGTTGGTTAGAGTTCCAAAAAGAACAAAAGAATTTGGTTCGGAGATTTGAGAACGTGATTGTTCGTAATTTTCAGATCGTGTTAAACTGGCAGCAAAAAAAAACACATTTTTAAAAAAAATGTGAAATAAGTTGAGAGTCATGTGTTGGTGTAGAGAGGTCCAAAAAGACAAAAGATTTGGTTTCGGCAGATTCTGAGAACGTTGATTCGTTCCATCTTATAAGATCACTGGTAAACAGCCAGTAAAGACAAAAAATTTTCTCAAAAAAAGTAGATAGATGTTGTGGTGTATAGATGTCCCAAAAGTACAAAGAATTGGTTTCGGCAGATTCTGAGAAGTTGATTCGTTCGCAATCCTGCCAGTCGTGTTAAACTGGCAGGTAAAACACATCAGTTTTTCAAAAAATGATGAGAAATAATTGTTATATGTCGTGCTAGAGAGGTTCCAAAAGAACAAAGAATTTGGTTCGGCAGATTCTGAACGTTGATTCGTTCGTAATTTTTCAAGATCGTGTTAAAATGGCAGCAAAAACACAGGTTTTTTAAAA
>WPAB01000155.1:0-48745 GCA_010134655.1 Fragaria nilgerrensis
ATAAACATGACCCGTTCTTTTAATCTCCGTAAAACTAAAACATCAAGAACAAGGTATATTATAATTTTTGCCGACACTGACCTTAGTAATAGATGACTAGAAAGAGAAAATGTGGAAACAAAAATTAGCTTAGTTTTACCACCTTTGGCTGCGGTCACCGGTTGCAATGCATTTTACTTTCACATGCCATCTGGATCCATTGCTTTTCCAACAACAGCATCAGGTTTCAAAAATGAAGCAGCCTCCCATGACAAAGAAGTAATAATGTCCACCCAACTTTCACCATCCTCCCCTGAAGATCCAACAACATCAAAAGATGTAAGTAGTTGACTGACAAGAGCCTTGAACTTTCCATTAATAACCGCTTCCATTGCTCTTTGTTTTTCCTCTTTAAACTTATAGCTCACGCTTCCTTCATCTTTAGAACGACTCAAAGAAATTGGTTTGCCCCATTTCATGCCATCACCACACTCATCGTCATCGTCATCGTCGTCGTCATTGAAAGCCACACTACCCTCCACATCATCCTCTGGATCATCAGGTTCAGGAGGATCCCATATCCAGTCATCCATTTCACCTTCTGAAGCATTTGAATTCTCAGCTTCACTAAATGATCCACAGCGTTTGCAGAAGGGGGTTCCATAACCGATCATTATTTGTGCTTGCCGTACTGAAATGCAAAAATCATTACCAAAGTACCTTGGGAAAAACTAGTGAACAAAGAAGCAGAGTTCCAAAAGAGCAGGTATGTGTACCACGAAGCAAAGATTTAAAAGAAGGATTATGTGTACATACCGATCATATGAGCTCACATCAACAGAATATTCACCTAAAAGAGCAGAACATTAAGGTAGTTAAGAAAACATATCCGGATAGAGTGAATTGTTGTTGACCAAAATGCAGCACATAAAGACGAGAATACTGTAACTCACTGTAGCTGGAGACAGAACTGTCACTACTTGACAAGGAAGTCATTGGACTGATGGTTGGCGTTGAAATTAAATTGCCCCTGCTTAATAGATCCCCGCTCCTGTTTCTCTGCACAAGCTTTGCAAGCCCTATCTGATAGTAATGTTTTCAGATTATCATGTTCCTTCTTTTCATATTTAGGTTGTCCTAATTCAGCACCACAGTAGTCACACATCGTATACATCCGATCCCAAAACAAATTCCGACAACAGCTCTGTAATTTTGTCACCTATTGGATTCAAGATTGCAAACAAAATCAATTCACTAAGAAAACAAGAGGGAAACAAATCCTAATATTGGCTTTCCTCTCAAATTAAACCCCCACCAGCCTCAAATCAACTAAAACACACCTACAAGACTCGACTCGTAATCAGATCCTAAAACACCAAGAGAAACAAAAATCGAGACAAGGTTTGAGGCGAACATGAGTAATACTCATCTAAAACCACTCATCTAAACCTTGTTGCGACCAATTCTACTTGACACAGAGCCGGAAACTAGTTTCGTTATCACAATTTTGCCAAGAACAAAGTAAGAGTGAAGATGAATATGCAATTCTTGAATATATATAATAGTCACCAGATCATTGAAAATATATATATGATTCAGAATGCAAAACTAGTCAAGAAACCATCGCACATAGTCGGAAATCGAAACCTCACTATTTTTCAACCTAGAATCAAGAAGATTCGGCAATACTGGACCCAGAAGCACAACAAGAAATGATACGAGAAGAAGAAGAACTTACAGTAAAAGCGAAAGGAGAGAGGGGTCGAAATGGATCGGAAGCATGATTTGGGAATTGAAAGCGGTAAAAGAAAGCAAGGAATTTGAGGAAGAGGGTGGTGTGGTTGGTGTGTGTATGGGAGAGTCCACACTGAGTCTCAAAGAAACAGGAGAATGAAAGCAGAGAAAGAATTTTTACAACAACAAAAGGACTTGCGGACAATATGGGTCCCACGTATTTAATCGCACTAGCTGTAAAAATCTTTCTTTCTTTTTCACGTTTACGACATCCGGATACCAAACAATCAAAAATAAAAATATTCCCTTTTTTTAGTTTAGCGACAAATACCCAATGTAACTTCAGAAAGTAGTACGTGATACGAAAAAACATAACATCGGAAAATTCGATCTCTGCTTGTAACAGTTTTAAATTAGATTTTTTTTTTAATTAAAAAAACATAATTTTACACCAAAAAGCCTCGTAAGTATCCTACACTTAAGATCAAACCGGTAGGCAGACTACACTTGAGGTGGTAAACCGTAAACCAGGAAGTACAATCATTGACTGCATGCCCTCATATGAACTAAGACATTTGCTAGAAAGTTTGCTTCCCTCCAAAATATAACAGTTTGGAAGTGTTGGGATAGCGTCTGGATATCTTGAACCAAAGTTTTAATTCACCACGGGCACTTTGTTTGGCAAAACATCAATTAAGATTTTGAACCTCTCTCAATGAAAATTGCTTGAGATGAATGAGACCCTCGCGGAGAGCTTGTGCCTCACCAACCAGAATATTAGTAGAACCTAGATTTCTATGTTAGGTTGGTTTAGCGATTTATAAGTCGTCCATGGTATATTATACTTGAGGGATGTGGAAACAAGGTTGAAGGTCTGTCCTAACACAAGGTGTATACAGTATTTATTCATCTCCTAAATATTTTTAAAAATTGCTATTACTTAATTCAAAATTGAATATAATAAATATTATCTATTCTATTATTACAAATGGATGCGCTTAGGACATGTAATGACTCTTAAAGCGGAAGTTTTTCATAAATTCCTTATTGTGTTATTTTAGTTGAAATAACACAATTGTACTTATTGGACAAAATTGTACTTATTGGGTTAGGATAAGATATTTTAGGTTGTACTTATTGTTTGTATGGTTCCATGAATATCAGTTACGTTGGCTCAAAAAACTCAAAAAAAAAAAAAATTGAATTTAAGGTCAGCATACCTTCTTTGATTCAAGTTACCGTAGCTTCTGCTAAAGTTTTGGTGGTTTCTCTCTTGTGGGTTGTGTAGCCATGTTACCATTTAACTGTTAATCGTAGTAAGAAACATGAACTTGAGGCTGTGGTGAAGCCTGTGTCTTCTTGTTAACACGGAAAGAGAGATCATTGTGTATAAAGTTAGAGGATCAGTCATATATAGGGTGATATTATTAACACGTCTTATTATGTTGTTAATATCTTTTTTCACAAAATAAATATGCCTTCCTTTTCTACAATAAATGATCTTTAAATGTTGATATCAAAATGAACTTATATATTAGAAGGAGTCGATAATGAAATATATAACGAGTATGAATTACTTGATAGATGAATATTAGCAGAGTATAACAGAAGTTGTAAATAACTCAATAACCTTAATTACTAGGCAAATTAAGGTGAAAAAGTTCCTCTGTGGTCTAAGCTTTGTAAAAGGATACGGTAATGAATAATATCATAAGATTATATACAAATTAATATTAATTCAAGAGCTGTTTGTCAACAGATTAAAAAAGAAAGAAAAGAGCAAATGGAGCACATAATAAACTAAAGAAAGTTGCAGCATACCAAGACTTTGTGCAATATATATACGAAAAGACGGCTTTGTCTTTTTTCTATTACCAGTACGTTATTGACCTTACTTAATTCCGGTTGGCTTAAAAACACAGCGACGGCATCTTCTTCCCCTTCTTCTTTTGGTGGGTTTTGAAATTTCAAAGCTGCCTTGTCTGAGAGGGCAAAGTTCAACTCCGGACCGACCTTGTTAATGCAAAGTCCACATGTCCACTCGGGATTAGCTACGCAGTTACGTTTCCTGGAGCGCCTGCCTTGCTGTTACCTTGGCTTCAATCATTGGCAAACGCTGGATACGGTAGTCGGCCACGTGGTCCTATAACTCCTATGAACATGTTTAGTAGTGCAACTTCAAATCTTCCTGTATCTATCTAAGAGTTCCATCAACATAAAGAAAAAATAAGAGATCTATTAATCCCATCAATACCATAAAGAGAAAGGCATAATGTTTGATTATTTGATAAGTGATATAAATATATAGATATGTATATATAGGAAAAAATAATAATTTTTGGATGCTCGACCAATTGAACAAAAGGAATAATGTTCTTGTTGCGTATCCGATCGACTAAAGAAAAAAAACAAACTAACTCTCTCGTATGGCAAATGTATCAACGTAAAAGATGTTATTGAGACATCCATGAAACGCAGGGATAGACTTAAGTTATGGTTCGGGAGGCTACCTAGCTAGGGTCCGCAACCCATGTTTCCTAAGTATCTTACTTAGTTTTAATTTGAAATCATATTTACAACCAATTTGCTTTCAATTTACTTAGGCCTCATCATTTGTCTCTTCGGTCCTAACCCACCCTACCATGTAGGCTTTAGCCTTCAAATAGGGCGGGACCTAGCCTTTCTCAAATATGGTAGCAAGGGTCAAGCAAATGAAACCTGATCTTAGCTTACGGCTCTATCTTATTGAGCCTTTTAGGGCCAAGCCCGAATCGGCCCTAAAAACCCTCTTTTAGGCCCTAATAATTTCTTACTTTTTTCTATTATTTTTAATATGTTCCGTAGTTTTTACAGTAAAACCTCTATGAATGAATAATGTTGAGACCATGAAAAAGTATTAATTTACAGAGGTTATTATAATATCAATAAATAAATAATTTATTCATTTATCGATAAATGAATATTTATTACTTTGTAGAGAGTTTTGTTGGTAAAAGTTTTCTTAATTTGTCAGTAGTTTCCTTGATTTTTCATAATACAAGGAAAAAAATAGGACCATATATGGATACTTTGAGAATAACTAAATTGAGAAACAAAAATTGTTAAGAGTTTTTTTAATTTGTATTAATAAACCTTATTTACACTTTCTTCATGAATTTTATTAATTATTAATATTTTTGTGACACTTTTAAAATATTTATTTAATTAATTATTACTTTATATATTCACCGGAGAGATTCTAAAAAAAAAATTATCTCACATTTAGCGAGAAACCTAGTAATATACACTGGTCCCGAGTCAGGACTGGAGAAAATTATTATTTAAGTGAGGTTATTAATTTATAGAACATTCATTTATCGAGATTTTACTGCATGTACAATACAACTAATCTTCTTTTTTGTATTGATTTTTTTTAATTTTTTATCAAAGAGTCATTCGATTTAAATCAAAGCAAGCAGTACAAAGACGATGTACCTTTGTGGGGTTTTCAGAAAACATCATCTTGCAGAATTGTAAGTCCTAAACTAGATTAAGCATAAGCTTTGAAATCCTAAGTACACTCACCTTGTAGCGATTAAACACAATTATTTTATAGGTGAAACTAGGTTTGGAGAAAACTATTAAGACTCTGCAAAAATCACTAGTTATCTAAACCAAAACTAATTCTAAATTAGGGGCTCAAGCCCAAATTCATCTTCCAAAGCCCAATCAGATGAAGCCCTGGCTGATCCAGCCCAAGCCCATTCAAGCCCAACTCCTAGAGAAGCCTTGAGAGATTCCCTAGCAGCCTTTAACTCTTTCCAGCCATCATCACCATCGGATAGCAACGACACCGTGAGAACCAATTTCGGAATCAGAACCACAATACCATCATCCTCCCCAACAGTTAAAAGATGGTGAAAACCTGGTGCATGGCCTCTTGCCGAGATCTGAGACGCACAGATCTGAATTGAGGGCTCCCAACCGTCGCCAAACAAACCACCTCAGAGCGTTCCAATCCTCTTCAACATTCCCAGTCCATCCTGAGCCACAATTCGATCGGCCTGTATTGCTTCCTCCCTTGTATTAAACCCAAAGGCAAGAACAAAAAGAGAACAACCAAAACCTTTGTTTAGGACATTCTGATGAACAATGCCGCCATCACCACCACATGTTTGACGATAGAGAGGACGAGAGATCAGTCTCTCAATCGGATTTGCAGAGCCACCCCAAGCCGGAACTTGATGTTGCTGAGAATACTCTCTTGCGAGAGGCAGAGAGAAAAGCATAGTTTTGTTTTGGCTTTTTTTTTGTATTGATTTTGTAAGATGTATTTCTTTAATTTCTTTTTGGCTTTATTAAATTACATTTGATTTTTGGTGATTTGGAGAGATAGTTCATGAGTTATATTAGGTTTAGGTTTGCAATTTCTTTAATTTAAATGTTGGACATATACAACTCGGAGAAATTTTTCAGTGCTACGGGAGGACCATGTGGTAGTCTGACGTGGTTCTACATTCCAATCAAATTTAGACATATGAATTTTCTTCATGAAACATTATTTCAGCTATTTTGTCAAAGACCATAGGTTTTCTGTTGTTTTTAAAATACTAAACCATAAGCCCTGAACCCCAAACTCGATACGGTCTGCACCTCAACACTAAAACCAACAGCCTTAACTACACCATTCCACAGATTATACGACTTTAATCCAACGGCCGGATTCTATCTTATTAATCCGCCAAATTACCAAACTTTACATATCCAAAACTCCTCCAAAAATTCTAAAATTCACATCAAAAACTCCCCCTTATTATAACCAATCTAAAACCATGAAAATCTCCTACACAGCGGCGACCTCCTATGCCAACCAAATTTTAACAGCAGCTTCCTCTCAACCCCTTCTACAACTTTCCTAACTAGCACAAACACCAATTCCAAGCCTAACTAGGTCAATCGAACAAAAACACTTAAAAAGCCCTAGAATTTCAACTCCACATTTCTCCTTACCTAGCTCAAGAGAGGGTGAGATCTTTGGAGGGATGAACGTACAGGAGGAGGGCTTCTTTTTGAGCCTAACAGCTCCGGTTATGGTGGCGGAGGAGCGAGTTCCAGCGACCGGACCTCTACGACAGTCGGGGATTTCAGGCGGCTTTTCTCCTCACGGCGGAGCTAGGGCGGCTCTCACCGGTCTAGGAAGAAGGCTGGGTCGACGGCTGACCGTTTGGCACCGGAGCGGCGGCGAACGGTGACCGGACGGCGGCGGACGGACGAGTAGAAATCCGGCAGCGGGAGAGTCGGGGAAAAGAGAGAGAGAAGAGAAAGAAAGAAAAAGAGAGGGAGGGAATTAGGCCTCCAACCGGTCCAACACCAAATATACCCACACCAAAGGGACCTAAACCCAATTCCTAAATTTACACCCTAAAATAATACCCCAATAAAAATTACCTTTTACTAACCAAAATTTATTATTTTACCGTCGTCACATTTTTTCTTACGAATAATCCCTCCGGAGCTATCGTCCCTCAAAACCTCTCTAGGGACCAAATAAACTATAAAATCATTGACGGATGTGGTAAAATTCTTATTAACACTAAGCTAGTAAATCAAGTAAAAATTTAAGGGTTGAGATGTGACAATGACAGTCATGGGTATTTAGCAAGTTCAAACTAGGGTTTAGGGTATAGGGTATAAGGTATACAGTTTAGGTTTAGGGTAGGCAATGATGAGCGTGTTTATGGCTCTCGGTTAATTTTGCCTATTTTATTAAATATTGGATTGTTAGTTGGGAATTTAATTATATATTTGGAACAAGACGAGATGAGGCCCGAGCAGAAGAAGCCTCGGAACGACATCAGGCTTAGGCCTAATTTGTGAGTGGACCTTTGTTTTTAATATATGAGCATGCGATGCTTTATGTTGTGGATCAATTCTTTCTCTGTTGAGATTCTTTATTTTTCTGATATTTGGCAATTTGCATCAGTTATAAGTCTTACCGAAACTGAGATTTTCGGTGAATAAATATGTGGATATTGTGAGTATAGTATGTATATAAATGCTAGCTAGCCATACGTGCTTAATCCGTCATAATGAGGTAAAATTCCATTATGACGTGACGTGAGTGTTAGACACAAGCGTCATAGCCTTATATGAAAACTACTATCTTATCTGGTTCATATAGGTTTTCATATAGGGAGTTCACACGTATATATACACTCGCCCTCTTCGGTCATAATGAGGAAAAATTTCATTATGGCGCGACGTGAGCGTTAGACGCAAGCATCGTAGCCTTGTATGAATTCCTATTTTTCTAATTTGTTCTTAAGATTCATACAAGGAGTCTGACGAGTGTAAATACATACGTATATATGTTTATATATATAGTAGAGCCCGAGAGACTCCATTTTATTGAGTTATGGAGACTAGTCGGAGCTAGTCATGAAATTGCCAGTTTATAATTTGAGCGCTTTTAAATTGTCTCATGCAGCATTTTTTATGAATATTAAAAATGGGAATGCATAAATAATTTTTTTGTCCACTCACTCTAACGGTTTTTAAATGTTTTCCCCTGGGCCAGTCGTTTTAAAATGCCCAGTCTGCAGAGTTCGGGTTGACACTAGATCGAGGCGAGACATAGTTACCCACATCTCTTCCATCTTTCATCAGTAGGTTACCTGTTAACCTACTGCCTTATTTTCTTGCTTCCGCTAGTGTTTAGTAGCTCTGATTACCTTGGGACTATTGTTTACATTTGAATTTGGGAGATATCTTATCAGTATGTTATCTTCATTTGGATATTTTTGGACGAATTGGAAGTTGGTTGTTTCGTCTAGGAGAGTAAATTATTGATTTTTCCGGATTAGGGTTGTTCATTTTCAAGGAAGGTTTACCGAGTTCTTCAGTAAATTTTCCTTTGAGGTGGACCCCGCAAGACTTACTTCGGATTTCAGGGTGAAATTTAGGGTGAGTCTTGACAGTCATTTCACAAAAAATAGAAAATATTAGTTTATATTTTAGTTGTAAAAAATCCACATGTCTAAATTTGATTTGAATGTAGGACCACGTCAGACTGTCACGTGGTCCTTCCGTAGCATTGAAAAATTTCTCTACAACTCGTGATATATGCATGGTTTTTTTCTCTATACAAGCAATAATATGAACCCAAATTCCCGCCCCTCATTTTCATAGAAGTAATGGCTTCAGAGCCGGAACAAAATATATAATATCACATCCACAAGAAATAAACTCAAATCTACTAATTAATCAACAGTGACTAGAAATCAAAAAAGCCAGAAATTCGATCATTCTGCCATATACAAACTCGATCTATATCTCCCCTACAAACTCTTCAATTAATCTTTTCCTCCTAACCTGCAAACCAAGCCTCATTAACAACCAAATGAGAAGAAGAAACCCAGAAGTAGTAGTAGTAGACTCCACAAAGTAGAGTGACTGGTTCAATTTAGAGGCCGGGGACATGGTAGTATTTGCCTTTGCAAATGCACCTGTAAACAATCGGACACGACTCCGAAGTACTCGAGCATTTGCTGAAACTCACCATCACCCTTTTACACGGAAAGCACGGCCCGCAGGCGTGTGAACAGTCCGGCAAGCTCGAGCCAGTTCCGGTCGGGTATAGTTCCATTTCCATCTTTGTTCCTACTTCATCCTTTCCTCCTTTCTGTGCAAATACAAACATTAAAACCCATGCATTACTAATTAAAATCCATCTAACTTATTGTACGTATTTGTTACTAGGGAACAAAATTTCGTAATAGATATGATGAGTACAGTGTCACGGCATGTACGTACTCTCAAAATTATTACAAGAAACATACCTCAAGATACGTGCGGACGTCATCTCTGTTATACGCAGAAGTGACTTTTCTTTGAAGATTTGCTGAGATACGAAACAAGAAAGACAATTAGCAATATGATCATGCAAAGACACGAACTATGAACTCATGAGGAACTATCATATAAGTGGAGTAGTGAACATACAAGGTTGAGGCGTCACACGTAGGCTTGTGCTTGTCCAAATTAGAATGGAGAAAATCACAAGTAGGAAAATTGTTTGGGCTACTCCAAGAGATGACAAGTTCTTCATATTCGTCCTACTTTTGTTTGTGAGCTAGCTTAGGTTAGCTAAAGTTTGAAGAACTCAAAGCTAGGAGGTAGATTTGATAAGAAAGAGTGATAGAAATAGCAGCCAGAGATGGAGGCCGGTCAGCTATATATGTATGCAGCTGCGCAGTAAGAAGAAGAAGAAGTGAAAAGGGTTAGTTTGGGTGCAGTATATATAGAAAGCCCAGATTTGAACCATGAACATTAATGAAGAAAGCTACAGAGTACACATCAGTCTGTTGCACTTCACATGATCCACGGCCATTTTCAAATTTCAAGTATCACATGTTATGGCGAGTCATGCATGCAATTAATTTAAGCCATCATAAATTCCATGTCAAACTCGTTATATTTCTGTTGAACAGAGAGTGATTTCAAAACTGCAAATTAAGATCAATCCATCCCTCATCAATGAATTTCGATCTGGTGATAAACAATTTTGGAATTTTTCTATGCATAATCTTTAAAGTGAGATCCAAAAACAAATTGTTAAAATGATATGATAACATTGTCTAGTCGATCCAAACAATAAGTGATTAGATTCGTGTTTCAATGTCAATTTAGTTTTTCTCTTTAACATTTTCCAACACGATCCGTGAGTGTTCCCTTAGAGTCTTAACCTCCCTTTTGGACTATTACAGTGATCGAGATGACGACGACTCGACGAGACTATATATATGTTGAGAGTACTTGAAAGGGTCGTAGTTTGGGTTAATCTATACATAGGAGGCTCTTCTTCCTCCTCCTCCTCCTCCTCCTCCTCCTCTTATGATATGCCATTAGGAAGTAGCTAGGTTGGTAGCCATGTCCTTGTTCCAAAAAAGAAAATATAAAGAAGGATGAACGAGCATGGAGAGATTTGGTATTGAATGAAAGGGGCATGAAAATTAACTGATAACAGGCTTTTAAGTGTTGAATAAACCAATCGAGGGAGAAAGGGAGTTCACGTTCTCTGTCGATATATCTGTGGAAAATAAATGTAACCGTGAAGTTCAGACAGACCTGCAACTTCAATTAATAAACTTCTTCTACCCATTTCCTGTAGCCCATTTGTGCTCACTATACCTGTGACAATGGAAAATCATAGCTACCACAAAGTGTTTGCGGCTTTCTTAGTTCTTCCTCATGGATTTCAAGTTTGGTATTCAAAAGTTGAGTCTTAATTGGTATGATGAAAATAGTTATAGAGCTCTGATCTGTCAATATCATACTAATAATAGCTAGACTCCGATACAAAGTGTACCAATACACCAAGTAGACTTGGATGTTTACTGCGGGCACATTCAAGTACCCGTATAGCTGCACTATTGCATGTTTTCTTATTTTCTGCACATAACAAGCTAGGCCAAAGAGAAAAAAACTAACACCGTAGCAAAATACGCTTTCTGAGGAACTCATAGTATCATCTTTTAAGAAATTGCACCAGATTATGAAAAGAACTCAGAGTATCATCTTTTCTGTATTACTCTTTTCTTTTCTTTCTTTGGCTAGGTAAACTGCTATGGTCTAATACGTTAAGCACCACAGTACATGCAGCGTAGTGGTGGAAACGAGATCAGCAGACTATAAAACTGTTGAAACACTTGGATTGGATATTTGGATGGTATATAAAGAACAAATTTTTATAACAATAATGTAGGATGTTATAATATAGATCCTAGATACTAATGAAAAGAAAAGGGAAATACTATCTTGCAAATACCATAAGAAAAACATGCAATTCATATTGTTTATACAAAAAGGTACTATATATATATATATATATATATATATATATATATCTCCAACACTATCTTTGTGACAAACTATGAAGGGTATATTGCTTACTTATATTCTGCAATCTCAAAAACTCGGGCAGTCCCATCAGTAGATACTGAAACAAGAAAGTCTTTGTTGGCAGATACAGAGAGAGACTGAATAGGTTCACTATGCCCGTTGAAGGTTCTTACACAATCACCAGAGAGACTATCCCATAATCGGACCTTCCCATCTGCACAACCTGTTGCTAGGTACCTAGATACCCCAAGCCAGGTCAAGCATGTCACTCCATCCTGCCATACAAGGAAAGATTTCTTCCATTAGACCAGTTGCAGAGATTTAAAACTGAAGCATGACACGAAATTATTGACATTTGATGGAAGCAAACAAGCTAGTGACAATATTAAATTAGTTAAAGAAAAAAAAGAACCATAATCAATTAAAATAATGTAGAGATGAAACCCTCACAGACCTCATGGTCACATGTAGAACGGGGCAACAAATGTTGCAAATCCCAGATGATAAGCTTGTTATCCATACCTCCTGTTGCAGCCCAAGGGAGACTACATACACAATTATTAAGGCATGAGTACAATAGAAGTGAACTCAGTGAGTGTGGAGACACACTGCTTGCAGAGATTCAAAAACAACTTGTAGATTTGTCAGAAAGACAAGACTTCATACATGACTAGAATAACAAATGATGATCAATACAACTTGGAATAATCAGAGAAATATTAGACAAAACATTAAACATTTCAGTACTAATTGAAAAGTTTGCCACAGCATCAGTGTGAGAGGCTGACAGGTTATTGTACCTTGGTGCAAGTCCAATACATTCGACCGAATCTGAATGTGAAAGCAGGGAATTAACAACCTGTTGATTGGAAGAAGTCAAGGCCTAATGTTTACATATGTGAAACCAGGGAACTACCAACTGATATCCCTTCCAACATTACCGGAACAAAAGGAGTATACCTTTCCGGTTGTTATGTTTACAATATGGACAGATCCATCTTCAGAACCAGTAACAGCTAGAGTGGAATCAGAGCTTATTGCCAAGCATGTCAATCCTGCAGAATGGTAAGGATGACCTAGAAAACAAAAATGTGTTAAAATCCTCAAAATAAGCAATTAAGAATGATCCACAGGAATCAATTCGTAAAGATAAGGAATGACTAAAATGATGGAAACAAAAAAAAAAAAAGCAGAATTCAAAACAACATCACGAGAGGAAGGGTGTGTGACCTTCTACCCTAGATTCAGTATTGACACTCATAAAAACAAAAACAAAAAAAATTCTCCAGAATAACTTTCAAGTTGGCTATGTTTGAAAGCTTGAGCACATCATTTCTGAGAAACAGACATGTTTCTCCTTGGATCTATTACTAGACGAACACATGTACCAAATTAGGAATGGAACTATAAGCTTCTCAATGAAGCAATTGTCATTGGTACAGTAAGAAAGGTCAAGCTTCTTCAAGTCAACCTAGTCTACTATTCAAATTTTTTAACAAAAATTCCAGCTCACAATAAGAAAGAAATTCAACCAAGATTTGAATTTCATACTACCTTTTTACATTCGAAAATAACGGCTTCTTTAAATTCAAGGAATACAAAAGATCTAATAAGTATTTGAATTCATACCTTGTACCACATGAATGTTCTCGCCACTTTTTGGGTTCCATATTCTCAAACTTGCATCATTAGAACCAGTGCAGATTATTTTACCTTAAGCAACCACCAAATGACACAAAAAATTTAAATGAATAGTGAAACAAAATATACTACTTTCAAACAATGAAATGCACTAATCCAAAGTTCCAGATGAAGAATAGTTCCATACCATCGGGGGTAAAATCACCACAAGTCACGCTACCACCATGCCCTGAAAACAATTGAAGATAGGAACCTTTGTCGCCATTCCACATCCAAACTGTAGAGTCCTCTGAACCGGCCAAGACCAGATGCCCTCTAGGATGCCACCTGACCCACTGAGAAGTCACATGGTCCATAATAAATTTCAGCTACTCTACCATACAGCAGTAGTGATAAATACTGCCCAAGACTTTACCTCAACGCCCCCTCCAGGACCCTCAAGAGTACTTTTTAGATTGGCTGATGTTGTATCCCAAATTTGAACAATTCCGTCCAAGCTTCCAGACGCGAGCAACTGTCCATCAGTACTAAATGCTAAAGTAGAAACAGATTCCTTATGACCTGCAAGATAACTCGCAAGAAGTTAGAATGACAAAAAGTGAGCACAGAATTTCATGAATAAATATTCCACAACTGCTGGAGCTAGAGTTCAAATTGGGTTCAGAAAGCACTATATCAAACATATATAGTAATGTATCGATGCCAAAGTAGATAGCATATGTTTCTTTTCTGACATGCGCCTACCTTGGAGCTCAGAAGCCCAATCTCCTTGTCCAATCTTCCAAAGAAATCCTCTGTCATCTCCACCCCCTGTTGCAACTAACACTGGATCTGTCGGACTGCAGACAACTGTATAAAGTTCACCTGTACAAAAAAGGAGGGAAGATACTACACTTTATATTCTAAAATAAAAGGTAATCCAAACCATGGCATAGCTCAAGTTAAGCAAGATTAACATGAAGTCAAGATACAATGGTTTCCAATTCTATTATGCAACAGTCTTATGCTTGAGAGATGAAATAACATTAAAAGTTCACAACCTAAATACAAGAGAACAACTGGGAAGAACACAATGAGAAACTCCATTCTAAGATATCATGCATGACATTTCAAAATCAATGTGTATAGAGTGTAACAAAACTTGTTCCCACTTCGCCTTGGAGTTCTACAGTAAATAGCTGCACAGTGAAATAAGTAAGCTACAAGGCTAGGATGCTGGGCATCATTATGCATTTCAACTTCCTTTGAATTTAGGGATAAATCTTTCTTGCTTATTTTGAAGATTGAAAGGCAGTTGTCTCTTAAGGTTGATCTTTCTTAGCATAGAAGTCAGATGTATTTAAATGATTACTGATATACAAAGAATATTAGGATTTTATAGTAGCTGGTTGTTCAGATATCTTTTATCATTCTCCACTTTTCCAGTAGACAGCTTGTTAGCTGTGATGTATCTATACTTGCATAATTCATAAAAAAAAACCATTTGTTTCTCTCACCTGTTTTTGTCTGAGCAATTGTTCCTCTGACTTTCCAAATCCAAAGAAATGTAGCCTTAACATGGATAGAGCATGCAATGGCTACCCTATGTATTTATAAACTTTGTGTATCACAAATTCCCAATTGAAATCAACAGTTTGATGTAGCTCTATTAAAGTCACTACTGATAATACTCTAATGACTAAGAATGCATTATGTGTGTAACAAACATGTAAAGAGCATTAAAAGTAAGCACGAACAGAAAGACAAACTCTTACCCGTATGACCAGTGAATATATGCATGGAATCATCAGCCTCATCTGAAAACAACAAATAAGTACGATACAAAACTATCAAAATTGATTCAAAGGCAACGAAAGGAAAATGATAATAAAAAAGGAGTTGTATGCCAAAGATGATGTACCAACAAATTCGTCGTCTACATCAGGAAGATCTGCAGCCAACAAAACTTGATTGAGGACTTAACAAATGTCATAAATCCTACCCACAAACACAGTATACATAATTAATCAGAGAGATACAACAACTGAGAAGCACCTTCCTCATCGACATCGACTTCATTAATGATGTCAGCTTCATCAATGTAAACCTCGCCTTGGTCATCATCTTCTTCTTCACGAACACCATGAGCTGGATTGCTCATCTTCTAACTGAGACCAGCACAGATCAATGGGATTGAGTACTAGCTTTCTCAAGTAAACTGATGAAAGCTTTCTAGATAGCAATAATCTAACATTAAATTACAGACCCTTCAATTCATGCATAAAGATTAAAGGGAAAATTCAACAATTTTGTACCGCTCTAAAATCACCCAGTTGCATAAGTTCAGTCGGAGAATATGAACCAAAGTAGAGGGGTATTACCAGCTCGGCGGTTGAGCAGTAAGTCGCGCGGTGGCCACTTGGGGCGTTTGGGTGGCCAGAAAACAAAACCAAGAGGGTTTATGAGAGTTTGCAATTTCTTCTTCTTTTTGGGCCTTTCGCGAAAAAGAAAAAAAAAAAAGGTTACCAAATTACGTGCATTACGTGTATTATGCGCATTCGTCAAAGTAACACCAAGAAAATGTTACAAATTAGTAATCATACGCGTATAAATAAATTAGTAACAGTGTTTAGATGCGAGTGAATTCCTGAAAATTTAATAAAAAATAAAAATTCTTAATTTCTTAACATTGTTTCTTCTGTTTGGATTCTTATCTCATGAAATTAGTAATTTTTACAGGAAAATAATCATGAAATTTGGAAGTTTAAATTCTGGACTTGAATTGCTCATAAAATATGTGTCATTTGTCAATTTCTTTAACTGAGGTTAGTATAAATACAAATTTTTATTATTTTAAAATTCTACATCATGAAATTCTCAATTAATGAAGTTCAAATTTATGAAATTATAATTTCTATAATTTTTTAAAATTTTTAAAAAAATTTAAAATTACTTTATCTACACACAACATAATGTTTAAAGTAATTAGTGTGTTGATAATTGTAACATGTACTACTCACCTTTATAACACCCGTCATATATAAAGGGGATTTTTATCTGACGAATGAGATAAGAGTGATCCACCGTAAACTCGAAGGCCAAACTATCAAAACGCTCAAAGGAGTGATCGGTACTTTGTCCAGTTTATTTTTGTTTCAGCCGAGTACAAAAACTGACCGGGGATTAAAACTGCGCAGAAGAGGGAGTACATGAAGAGAGAGGTCTCCTTCTCTGTTAAGCAAACGATTTAACGACGCGTCGGCAGACAAAATCTTAATTACTTATACGTAGCAGGTAGTCACATAATTCAATCTCATCATTCCACATCACAATCTTCAACCAACCCATTCAATCTCACTCTTTCTTTTCTCCCCTAATCTTTCATTCTGAGCGATTCCAAATGTCGATGCTCGATTCCTTCTTCAACAAGGGCTTCAAAGCCGCCAAATGGTATCATGATCTCTCCCTTCTCTCTCTTTTTTTTTTCTTGATTTTTGATTTGTCTTGTGTTTCCACCTTCTGGGTTTGTGAATTATTGATGATCCAAGGCTTGGGTTGATTTTTCTATTGCTGTTGGGACGTTGAGCAAGTAGAGAAAATAGTCGTGTTGATTTATGTGGAGGTTTGGTTTTACAGTGATTTTATGTACGTTTCATTCTCTGTGTGTAGCAAAACTCTGCTGAAATTGACTATTCCGCGGATAAAGCTGCTGAGGAACAGGAGAGAAATTCAGATCAAACAGATGCGCCGTGACATTGCCAAGCTTCTTGAGACTGGCCAAGAAGCTACTGCTCGGATTCGGGTAATTTCTCCTTTTCCTTCATCGCTGAATTAGTAATGATTATTTAGTACTGACTTTTTTGGTATATATGAATTTCAGGTAGAGCATATTATTAGAGAAGAGAACATGATGGCAGCTCAGGAGTTAATTGAGCTATATTGTGAGCTCATTTCTGTCCGCCTTCCAATAGTTGAATCACAAAGGTTAGCCACTAAAAGTTGTGATTCTTTCTATCATATTTCTCTTTGCTTCAATTTTATGATTTGAGTTCTGATTGTTTCTAAAAACTTTATCTGAGAGACTGCTAGTTTACTGCTCCTGTAAGAGAATGTTTGAGCTGAAACTTCTGCAATATTTCAAGTTCTCTCTGCTGAAGGAACGTTTTTTTTAGTTCTGATATGAATTGAAAAACTGAGATGATTTAGGCAGCTAGAGTATAATGCATGCTGTTCTCTCTGTTATCCTCTTGTGTGGCACCGTAGTGCAACTGTAGATTGGTTTTCATGTATGGTTAGGAAATATCTAGGTTAGTTTGCCAACTTTTAAAACGTCAGTGCATATCATTATTAAATTTGGAAAGGGGGATAAGTAAATACTGGTTCATAATTTGAATTTTAGTATATATAATGAAGAAAATTGCTTGATTGTTGTATTGAGAAGAAAAACTTTTAGGTTATCAAAGATGTCTTCTTTGCAGCATTCCTTACAATGGAGGACTGTGTGGGTCTAGTGTAGTTTCAGTCATGTTTTCTTTGGCTCAGTTGGTTAGTTTGTGTGATTTGTGCTGTTCCTCTCTTTCCTCTTGGTGGATCTCTTGTACATATTTTTATCTTCTTTTTTTTCCGCAGAAAGTCACCTTTATGATGTAGAATATAGTTCTTATGAAACATTATCAGCATTGTAATTCCTTCTGAAGTTTTAAGCAGTTCAGTTATGTAACCGTGTATATTCTTGGCTTTTAAGTTGTATCCACTCTATTTAAGTTGCAGGCATTTATTGCTGAAAGAATGATGGAAATAATTCAAAATAGAAAAACACTAAAGAAAAGGTTGAACATGTGATTGAAAACAAACATCTCAAATGAAATTTTGAAACTATAAATTATTCTTTTCCCCTTAACATCATCTGAAGGGCACAATCATAGGTCAGTCAAACTTGCTGAAGCAATTATTTCTGTGAAGCCATCCAATTGAATGGCTAACAAATGGCACTTTAGATTCCTTGGTACCAGTAGCGCAAAGAAACACATAGGAGAAAGCAAGCCAAATAGTCTGTTATAAAAAGGAAGTTGCTAGTTGAAACTAGCAAATACCTAAGCATCTTAAACACAGACTTCCCAAATTTAACCTTGTGGATCAATGAATAAAAATAAAAAACTGCACCATACCCCTCCCCCTTGCCCTCCACTCTGACATCGCTGAGCTTGGCCGCTAACTGTGGAACAGAAACAAAATAAAAGAAGCTGACACAACACTATTGGTATTTCCTTTCTCAGATATATAGGGTATTTCAATTTTATTTTTGAGAATCTCTGTGCCAAAGCCCATACAGACCAAGTCAGCTTGCTTGTGATGAGAGTCAGGATATGCTTCATTGTTGATAATTTAAACGCTGGTTGTTCACCTTGAGATTTGTTGTGATGGTTGTTCTAGTGTTTTAACTCGTGATTCTATTCTCGTAAGCAATCCTATATAGTTTCATCTTTGCCACTCTGAGTGCTTTGGCTTTCAATACTTTAAAGTAGGGATGGAGATTTTAAAGGTTATATAGTTACTTTTTGGAGCTCTGGGTAATAGACATTCAGAAGAATGCTGGCAACTAGCTCTCATTCCATGTTTTCAATCTCCATTCTGTCATTGATATTTTGTTTTTGTTGCTAAGATATCACTTATCAGGTAGAGAAAATAAAGGATAAATATAGTTTTAGAATTATGATTGGTGTTTGCATCTCTTAGCTGTTGAGAGGGTTGCCCAAACGCAAAGCTTTTGCTGTGTAACATGAGCCCTTTTTTTCAGATGGACCACTGTATTTGATTTGAGTTTTTGTTTCCCAAATTGTTACGATTAAAGTGTATTACCTTTTCCAATCTCATGTTTTTGAAGTGTTTTGGTCTTGCAATTGGAAGATTGCAATTGACTCACACACCCTCAGCAATGGAAATGTAACACATTGCTGCTCTCTACCTGGTAGTTTAAAAACAGTGGGTGTGGTGCAGAGTACTCAATATCTACAGTTTTATGTTGCATATGTGCTCTATTCTTGAATGAGCATCTGAGGAACCTATTAGGCAAGTGCTACTTGTTTTATACAAAGACTTTCTGCCCTGTTGTGGCAACGGAGACGCAGATGGAATGCCCTCAGGGATGCTAGTGGAATATTATAAATCAGCATAAGACTGTTATAACAGGCACCATGCTACTTTATAAAATAGCATCTCAAACACTCTGTATATGTAGCATTACATACATAGCTCATTATCTTTTTTCATCTCTGTTGGAGCTTTACTAGGCTCATTTGATTGATTAACCATGGATCCAGTTGCAGTAAATTTTGTTGCTTTTGGAGGCTATGCTACTTATTTTGCTTTTTGTCTTTTAATCACTGAAGGCTTTGCAGCTGCATCTAGTTTGTTAATCGTCTAATGTTTTGATATTTAAGAACTAAACTGTGGTCTGATATAGGGAGTGTCCTCTTGACTTGAAAGAAGCAATATCCAGTTTGTGTTTTGCTGCACCAAGATGTGCTGATCTGCCAGAGTTGCTTCAAGTTCAAATGCTATTTGTATCTAAATACGGGAAAGAATTTGTATCAGCAGCTACAGAGCTAATGCCAGATTGTGGTGTCAGTCGCCAGGTGTTGTGGTCTTCTAATAGTATACTGGTTTTCCTTGATATTCATATTGTAGTCATCTACTTAGGTTTCTAATTTGTGGTTGTGACACTGCACTTTTACTGCAGTTGATAGAGTTGCTATCTGTTCGGGCTCCTTCAGCTGAGAAAAAGCTGAAGCTTTTGAAAGAAATTGCCGAAGAGCATGAACTGGATTGGGATCCTGCTGCATCTGAAGCTGAAATCTTCAAACCGCATGAGGATTTGCTGGTAAGTTGTACTCTTGTTAATGGCCACACTTTTACCTTGTTATTTCCCTTTCTCTTTTTACCTGTATCTGATTAAAATCCCTCGTATCTTTGGTAGAATGGTCCGACACAGTTTGTCAGTGGGTCTAAGTTGCCGCTTCCCAAAGAAAAACATGATGAGACATTGTTCTGTGCTCCTGATCAAGTTCAGAAAGAACAATCTGATTCTGATGATGGTTTGGACGGATTAGACTTTCCGGAAGTTCCTAAAGTATCAATAAGACCCAATGAGACTACAGCCTCAGCACCTGTAATGGCTCCACTTTTTCCAACCCCACCACCACACCCTGAAATTGATGACGAGTTATCAAAAGATTCTGAGGTGATTGGACATCCATACAAAGAACCGTCCTTTAAGTCTGAAGAAGAAAGAGCAATAGAAAACAAGCATGAATCTCATGCTTCAGTTGGTCATGGAAATGATGTACAGTTTTTGCCATTTATCTCTCCCCCATCTCTTTCTTCTGCATCGTTTCCTGTGAGACATACGAATCCACCACCACCCTCTCATTCAAGAAGAAAAAGTGAGGTCAATGTAGATATGCAAGATGTATTAGCTGCTGCTCAGGCCGCTGCAGATTCGGCAGAACGTGCGGCAGCAGCAGCTCGCTCGGCAGCTAGTCTTGCACAGGTAAGAATAAATGAGCTGACCAAGAAAAACAATGAAGAAGTATCTGAAAGTAGCAGTGAAAACCCATTTCATGAAGAGATTCCTAGTCAGTCAGCTAAAGAAAAGCCAGATTTTGATCATCTTATCCCTGATGGTAATTCTAGTGGTGTTATAAATTCTCCGGAACCCCATCAAGTCCATGAATATGGCCGGGGATCAGAGACATCAAATCTTTCATTTATGGACTCGGCTAAAGTGGATTTTGATTCCGCACCTCCCAGTGATCATGTTTTTGAACACGAGCCTGCTCATCACCAGCCTCAGAGATTGACTTCAATGGATGATGACCCATACTTCTCGTACCCAAACTTATTCACATCGGGAAACAATGTTGGATCTGGTACCCACTCTTCCACAGATAATTCACATGAACAGTGAGTTCATTAATTTCTGTGTCTTGCTGGTCACAGTATATGTTTATACTACTATCAAAATACATTTGTTAGATATATGGTGTTTTCAATTATTTCTATAGCAGTGATGTGTACTATCAGAGAACTGTTATTACATATATGGCTGTGGTTGAGGTTTTGCTTCTGGTGTTGGACCGTTCGAAAGGATTTGGGACAGCAATGTACAATAGTATTCCTTTGGAAAATTTTTTTTTTTTTTTTTGTGTCCCCAACTTCACTCCTAGTTTCATAGCTTTACGAATGTACTTTTGTATTAGTTGAATGAGCAAGCCAAGTGATACCTGCAATCCTGCATGGACATATTTAGGATTCGGAAAAACAGGGTTTGTTAGGAGTCTAGGACGCATACAAGTTGAGAAAATCTCAGCTGGAGGAGTCTACGATCATGCAAAGTTGTTGTAGATAACGGAAAAATTGGAATTAAATGACAAATTTTTGATTTTAGGCATACGAAAACATTTTCTCGGTACATTTAACAATATCCTAATTTTATTATTGCCTTTTTTATCTGGTAGTCCGAAAAATTTGTTTTGATGTCTCTATAGCTTACCGAATAAGATCAATGCCTACATACCTACCAATTTACTAAAATCTAGAGGAAACAAGGTCAATTGTTTCATGTTCATTAGTTTACATAGAATTAGGGGAAGCATGAGGTGGAAGAAATCAAAACCGTATTTTTTTTTTTTTTCATTTGGCCTGCTTAGGGTTAATATGCTTTTACTTAGAAGTTTTTGGTCTCAAATTCGCAATGGGCTATAAACCAACCAGCCTATTGAAAAAACATTTGACACGAGATTTAACGTGACCAGAGATATTTTATCTTTCACTCACATAGTTAAATCTCAAAATTCTTGTACATCCTCGCTCATATCTCACTTAAAGGAATTTTCCTCACAGTACATCTCTCTCTATGATTAAATAAGGAAATATATTCAAAAGAGCAATTACTCCAGTTTAATACAAACAGGCCCTCGAAAAAGAAGTCAACATTAGGAACAAACCTACTAACACAATAAACATAAAAACTATGGGCCAAAAGACCCAACAAACAAATATAGAAACAGGGACCTAGCCCAAATTGGTAAACACCGATCACAGATGCATCACCATCTCCAGTATCGAAAACGCCGTCGACGTTAGTGGGGATTGTAGTGGATCTGATGCCGTCTTCTCTTATGTGCTCGCTACCATGAAGCTGCCGGCACCCATAGTGGAATCTCGAGGGATCTCACCACTCCTTTGTCTTAGAAGAAGATTGGGTCATTCTAGCGTCCAAATCACCATTTAGATCCAATCTTGGGGACGTTGTTCTAGTGACAAAGAAAGGTGGAGTTTTCTACAATTGGCAGAGAGGACAAGAGCGGTTTGGATGTTGAGATGAGGTGGGTTGAGAAGATAAGCAAAATGAAAGGATGGGGAGGACGGCAGAGAGGAAAGCTTTGGCAGCCATCAACATGGCTATGAAGATTTCTCTGTATGGGGTTGGGTAAACAAACCGGAAAGAAAACAATGGATCGTCTTCCCCCGACCCTCAAGCAAGAGATCTGGATATGAAAGGATCTAAATCAAGCAAGAGAGAAGGGGGAGAGGAGTTTTCAAATCTTCTCTCTCTATCATGCACAACTAATTCTATTGTTTGCTTGATGCTTACTTACATTGCATGTTTCAAATGAATTGTCATGTTGCCAAATTTATAGACCGTTATCATACATGTAATAAAGTTTGTTTCTTTCTTCATTTTTATTCCATTTGTCAAATTCATTTTTATTCCAATTGCTGCTACACACGAGTGAATATCACGTTTACTTTCAAATCATACATCATTTAAAACCTTGACAATTCACCTACACATGACTACGTACGTAAAACCTGCAACATATTTTCTTCATCAATTATGTCATTTATGCTTGTGAAGTTTAAAGTTTTATTTTTTTTACATGAGATGATCACCAATATTAACATATATCAGTGGATATCTTGTAATTTTTGCTAAATTCTATAAGAATGAAGTTGGTGACTTCTTATAGTCACGATTGTTTATCAAAATTCAAACATATTTCATATGCTTTGTGATCTGTATGGCACTGTCCCGCAGTACCACTCATTTAATCATACATTTTCTTTTCACCTTTTCACCAAGGAGGAACTTGAGCAAAATATATAAAAAAAATGTATAAGAGAGCTCAATGTTTTTGTAAGTACTCTAAATGATACAGATTGAATGACAAAAGTTGATTCATTGTTGATAAGTGTTGTTACTTCTTAAAAGATACATCTATTGTTGTTTTTACCTTTTTTTTTTTTTGAAAAGCAAAAGATGTCATTTTCATATTGTTTTCGTTTGTTTTTTAATAGTGACCTAGTATGAATGAACTATCGTTTTCTAAGTGAGAGTTTATACTTTTTAGTTTCAAATGTATTAATAAAGGATAAAATTAGAAACTAAGTAAATAAAGTAACATTAAAGAGGGTATGAATTCATGGCATGTTTACTAACCTGAAATGGAATTGAGAGTAGTGTAATTGATTCTAGAATGGATGAATTCCGGCGTATACTTACATGTCAAGGTATTAGAATAAATGTGGATCTCACTTGCTTATCAGGAATCGATTCCTGACCAAAACCCTTATTCGATACCCAAGGTAATGAAATCAACTTTTTCTCCCTAAAATATCCTCATATAATTATAATATTTCTAAATGACTCAACACTATATATATATATATATATATATGAAAGAGAAGACGACAAAATATTGTTAGATCAGAAAACAACGACGACAAAATAGAAAAGAAGACGGCACACTCCAAGGTATGTTTCTCTCTTCCATGGTGATCGATAAGTTTCCTTGTTTTTATTGTTTTTGTTTATCGTCTCTTCTCTGTTTCGTTCAGTTCTATTTCATTCATGAGTGTTCATATCTGTACTGTAAAACTTTGAACACACGCACTTGAGTTAACCAATATAAAAGGTTTAGGTGGTCTGATGAATATATCATCCAAAAATATTTACATCTATAAAAAGAAGAACAATAAAATTGCAAATATCTAGCTTCCTTTCTTATAGGGGTATTTTAGTAATCAAACTAGTTTTAGTTCCAATTATATATGGTAAGTAAACAACATCAATCGTAATATAGTTTTATTTTTGTTTTGATTCCTTATGGTAAGTAAACAGTAGAATGAAATGAAATATTCTGATACCGATTCTTATTGATACCAATTCATGATAAGTTTCATTCCAAGTTAGTAAACGTGCCCTCAGTCTGATTTAACTAGAAGAGTACTCATGTATATCAGTCTGAAATGTCAAATTGAGGATATTAGTTAATTTGTTTTTTTTTGTCTAATAGTTAATTTGGTTTAGAGTAGATGCTGCAATGGACCAATTGCATGGGTTAGAGCATGATGAACTAAAAACAACATTCAACGGGCTTGAATTAGTCTGGGGTAATCATGAGTCCCATGTGAGACCTACCTAATCAGGCTAACACCTAGAGTAATAATTTGTCCATGAATTAGTCTGGGGTAAGAGACAACGCGGGCCTCACATGAAATCTATCAAATATGATGTCACTTACAATATAGCAGACATCTAATATAAGCCCTTAAATCAATATATGAATTCGGTTCTAAGATTGATTTTGTTGTTACTAATGACTAATTTAAATAAAAAGCGTATTACTAACTATTTTTCACATACCTGTAGGATAGTTTAGCAGCCTTTCAGCCTCAAGGAAAGTCTCAAACATATTGTGATTTTCTCGAACAATATAGGACTATCCTATCAAACTTATCCACGCGTCAAATCCATTATCTCCTCAAACTATAAGTGGCTATGATCCTCCAAATATTGGATAATATTCAACCACATCACAGCCGTTCGTCTCCTCCTATCGTCTCCAAACCACCCAAAACCACTTCTCTCAAAAATCAAAATCATCAAACAAACAAAAACAGAGCCAACAATTCACCAATCAATCATCTCAGTTCTCATAGAGCAGCAATGGCCGCCCTCCAACAAACCCCAATCTGTCTCCAATCCAAAACCCCACCGCCACCGCTCTCCTCGTCCCTCAGCGCCAGATCCACCGCCGTCTCCTTCTCCTCCACCTTCACCTCCCTCAACCTCAAGCTCACCGCCGCCGCATCCTCCTCCACCTCCCTCCGCCGCGGAGGTGGCGGCGCACGCATGAACGCCACCGCCGCCTCCAGCTACGCCGCGGCCCTGGCCGACGTGGCGGTCTCCAACAACACCCTGGAGACCACCGTGGCCGACGTGGAGAAGCTGGAGAAGTTCTTCGGGGAGCCGTCGGTGTTCGACTTCTTCGTCAACCCCACCATCAGCCTGGAGAAGAAGCGCGGCGTCCTCGACGACATCGCCAAGTCGGCGGCGCTGCAGCCCCACACGGTCAACTTCCTCAACATTTTGGTCGACGCCAAGAGAATCGACCTCATCAAGGACATTGTGGCAGAGTTTGAGACTGTATACAACAAGATTACGGATACGGAGCTGGCCATAGTGAGCTCGGTGGTGAAGCTGGAGTCGCAGCACTTGGCGCAGATAGCCAAGCAGGTGCAGAAGCTCACGGGCTCCAAGAATGTGAGGATCAAGTCGGAGATTGATCCCAGTTTGGTGGCCGGGTTCACTGTGAGGTACGGCAATTCTGGGTCTAAGCTGATTGATATGAGTGTCAAGAAGCAGCTTGAGGAGATTGCTGCTCAGCTCGATTTGGGTGACATCAAGCTCAATTTATAAAACTCCATTGTCTCTTGATTTTCCTCCTCTCTGTTTTTTTTTTGGTTCTTACTATTATATATATTTTTTGGGATGATGTAATGGGAAAAGACCATGTTTGCAAATACGAGGCATGCATTTCTTCTGGAAATTCTTAGACACACTAGACCATTTGGTTCCTAAACATAACACTATCACATTCGTCTCTCAAAATTGATCTCCAACAAAATTCTAGAGCTCTCCATTAACATTTAACAACATCATTAATTCTTTTTTTTTTCTCTAAAAGCATTTCACCGCTAATATCAATTTTTTGGTTATTAGTATTTATCATATCTAGATACTAAAATTTTAATATAAAACTATCAGAACTCAACAAATTACGCTAAATTTGTCGACTTCTATGAAAAGTTAAGTAAAAGAAAAATTATTATTAATGAAAAAGTCTCTCAGCCACATAGATTTTTTTTTTTTTTTCAAGCTAATCTAGCAATGGCATATCATCAAAGCCGACCTTGGTCGCGAAGTTGGTGCTTATGCCAAATGAGTGTATAATTTCTAGGGCTTCCCTCATATTTGTTTTTGGCTGGGAGGTTCACACCGGTGGTCGACATGCGGGATTTCGATTCGATTTAGTGCTAATACATGTGAGGCTGTGAATCGTGACACTGATTAGAGGTATGGGGTTGGTGGCATGAACTAAGAGCAACTTTAACAACTTCCCTATGTCTTTGATTTTCTCCATTTTAAGGAAAATTTTGGTTATTTTGCTTCAACCAAGTTCCTTAATCATTATCCATAAAATATGGAATGTGATGAGAGAGAAAATAACATTCCTTATATTTACACAATCACTATAATTTCAGAAAATGATTTAGGCAAGAATGATGAAAACTGTACAATAAGGAAGCTACTGGGGTTAGAACATACAATGTTTTGGAAATAGATAAATTATTAGGAAGATGTTAGAACTTAGAAATGCTCTAAGATTAGATTATGACTGTGTAATTTGTACTGAAAATACGATTACTACCATAAATCAGACTAGAATTATCAAGTTTGGTACCCGTCCCAAACTTTGGATATACGTTAAATAATCTAAGCGGTTGCGTCAGTAGTGAGAGTTTCAGTTGGTGGCTTGGTGTGCTGGGGCACCTGCTTCACATTGGTTTAGGCCTTTTCATACTCAAGTTCGACAATAGCTCTGGTTGTGGTGTTGGTGGTCCTTCTCGTGTGTGATGGTACTGCGGTAGCAATGAAAGTGCTTTCAGGGCGGATTGGAACAATGAGGGAGGTTGAGCCACAATAAGGTTATTGTGGGGCTTTGAGCTATGACAACCCTTTGGACCTATTAGGGGAGGATGTTTATTTTTTATTTTTTTTCTTCTTTTATTTTTTTTTCATTAGATCCCTTATCTAGCTAAGCCTTGGGCATGTGTTCTCTATGTTCAACTCTGTGTTGAGTGCCTCTCGGCCGTACACGTGAACGCACATGTACGACCGATCTTGACCGCACGTCTAGAAGCATTCTTTCTGATAAAATAGTATGAGGTTCACATTCAAAATCAATTAGTAATGGATGAAGAGGCCCAAACTCTTATAAACTCATAGGCAAAATCCAAATTCTTCCGAGGAGCGAATGACAGCTGGCGCCATCTGCCAAGATAAGCTCTGCCTCTTTGCACCTATAAATAGAGGCCTCGCCTCACCTAAAAATGTAACTTTACTCATTCCCCAATTCTCATTCTCTATTTGTCGACAAATTGCTAACTTGAGCGTCGGAGGGGGTTTGTCTGGATCCGTCTGGATGCCTCTCTATCCTCATTATGATCTTGTAGGAACTTTTCAAGGACAATCTCTTTTGAGGACAAATCTTGGTCGAGCCACTACCAGAAGAAAGGCTTTAGCCGACGAAAAAAAAAAAACCAGGCCGACGAAGGAATGTCGTCGGCTAAAGTCCACTTTAGCCGACGACATTTTCCTTCGTCGGCTAACTGAAATTTTCGTCGGCTATGGTAAACTTTAGCCGACGAAAAAAAAACGTCGTCGGCTAAAGAATTTATTTCGTCGGCCATAGTCTGTGAACTTTAGCCGACGAAATATTTAAAAGTTTAGCCGACGAAATTAATATGTCGTCGGCTAAAGTGCTTTATATTTGCGATCTGGACAGCAGCAGCTCATCTGGGAAAAAAAACGGGAGAAGAAAAAACGGGGAGAAACGTTTGGGTGTTGTCGAAATCTGTCCATAATTAGTTTGTGGAGCCATATATAGGTACGTATATGTATATATATGTTGATTAATTGAGTTTTATTTGAGTTTATCGATTTTGATTATGATTGAGTTTATTGATTTTGATTATGATTGAATTGATTAATTTTGAGTACGTTGGATGTATATATATATATATATATATATATATATATGTGTTGATCGATTTGGTTGATGATTTGAATTGATAATATATATGAATTAATTTGTTGTTAATAAATATTAGTAGATATATATATGTTATTAATTAATTTATAATATATTATTGTGTTGATATGGTACGGTATGAAGTTGTTGTTAATTAATTTGTGTTAATATATATTAATTGTATTAATTGTGTATATATGTTGTTAATTAATTTGTGTTAATATATATATTATTGTGTTAATATGATATGTGTGTGTGTTAATTATTAGTTATTAATTAGTTGTACGTAGTACGTAGAATATATACTAAATGAATTGAGATTTTATATATGGCATGAAATTTCATCATTAATAATTAACTAGCAGCGTTATAATATATATTTTGTTATATTTTCAGGATATGGATAAGAGTTGGATTTCGCTTCCAAAATGGGACAAAAGATACGGTGCAGGAGTTATGAGTTTTATAGAATATGCGCTGGCTAATGCTAACGGGAATACAATTTTCTATTGTCCGTGCACGAAATGTCAGTGTCGCAACGATATGCATCGATTTCCATTGACAAAGTATGGCAGCACCTGAGGAGTAACGGGTTTTGGGAGAAGTACACATGTTGGTTATATCACGGTGAAACATCATCAGGGGGTCCGCATGATCATGGGCAATTTTCTGAGACGGGCAGTACATCCAACGATCCAACAACGACATTCATCAACGACATGTTTCCTTATGAGAGCGGTGTATGCGCTCAAGGACAGTATATGCCTGACCCGGTGCAGCCCTTCCCTAGAGCTGTCAACACTGCTGGTATTGAAAAGTACAACAAACTGCTTGCTTTCCAACAGACCCCTGTGTACCCCGGTTGTCAGAAGACCGTTCTTGAAAGTGTGATGAACGTAATGAAGATTAAAGTTGAGACAAAATCGACCGTGAAGGCTGTTGATGATTATCTACAGTACACTGCTTCGATGCTGCCCCACGGTCATCGTCTTCCTACCACTCATCGTAAGGTCCGATGTATCCTGAAAGATCTTGGGCTTTCCTACATCAAGATCCATGCATGCAGATATGACTGCGTTCTCTTCTGGGGTAAAGATCCAGAAGGGAATGACCTTGGTGGGCTTGACGCATGTCCGGTATGTCACACTGACAGGTATAAGCTGACTCCTGCAGGCAATAGGAAACCTGTGAAGGTACTTCGGTATTTCCCGTTGAGGGATAGGCTTGAGCGGTTGTACATGTCTTCACACACGGCCAAAGCTATGAGATGGCACGTTGATAGGGAAATGCATGACGAAGATACCCTTATACACCCTGCTGACGGGGAGGCTTGGAAGCATATAGACAGGGAGTTTCCTCATTTTGCGTCAGAGGTCCGAAATGTGAGGCTCGGGCTCTCATCCGACGGGTTCAACCCTTTTGGCAACATGAGTCTTCAATACAGTGTATGGCCGGTGATTTTGGTACCGTACAACCTTCCTCCATGGATGTGCATGAAGAAGGAATACAATATGTTGAGTTTGTTGATTCCGGGGCCCGGTTATCCAGGGAAGTGTCTCGATGTGTATTTGAGACCTTTGATTGAAGAGCTTCAGTTTTTGTGGGAAGTTGGTCATCCCACTTATGACAAGTACATGCACGAGATGTTCCAGATGCATGTCATGGTTGTTGGTACCATCAGTGATTTTCCTGCCCGTGGGATGTTGTCGGGCAACGTTGTTAGGGGATACAAGGCTTGTCCAGAGTGCCTTAGCGATGAGGGGAGCAGCAGTCATTGCAACAAGATATGCAGATTGGGTCACCGTGCTTTCCTTCCATATAATCACGATTGGCGGTTCGATGACAAGGCATTTGATGGGACCGTAGAACACGGTGTGCCTCCCAGAAGATGGACGGGAGAAGAAATTTTAGCAGTGCTTAATGAGTACGATTTTGGGCAGCTCAGCAATCATCCAAATATTGTTGCAGCAATACCTGAAAGACCCGACAGGTACAAATTCTGGACACATAAGAGCATATTCTGGGAACTCCCATACTGGAGTAAGTTGTTGATCAGGCACTACCTAGATGTGATGCACATAGAAAAGAATGTTTGCGACAGTGTGGTGGGCACAGTGCTGAACTTGGAGGGGAAGACGAAAGACGGTCCTAAGGCACGCATTGATCTAAAAAAAATGCAGTTAAGAAGACATCTGTGGTTGAAAGAAGGGAAGAAAAAAATGCCTCAAGCTCCTTACACCGTGAAACCTGACCAGAAGAACGTAATTTTCAGGTGGATGAGTTGTGTGAAGTATCCTTCAGGCTATGCAGGAAATATAGCCCGGTGTGTGAACTTCCGGGACAATAAGATGTACGGGTTGAAGAGTCATGACTGTCATATCCTGCTACAACGTCTCTTCCCTGTTTTCATTCGACCGTTCCTTCCCGTCAGGTGGTGGAGCCGTTAGTAGCGTTGGCAAGATTCTTCCAGAAGTTATGCACACGGGAAGTGACAAAATCTAACCTCCGGGAAATGCAAGAGGACATCATTTATATCATGTGTAAATTTGAGAGGATATTTCCTCCAAATTTTTTTGACATCATGCCTCACCTGATGATCCATCTTCCCGAGCAATTGTTGCTTACACTTGGATGTATCCCATGGAAAGGTACGTTTTTTACACCTGAATTCCTCAATCCAATTTTTCTATATACATGTTCAATAATCATAACACTTTGCAACTTGATTTATAGGCAACTTGGAGACTACAAAGATTATGTGGCTAATAAATCCGCGCCTGAAGGATGTATAGCTGAAGCATATATTGCGCACGAGTGCGTCACCTACATGAAGTTGTATTTAGGAGCGTTGAAGGAAACAGACGAAGCCATGCCGGTAGATGTACCGAAGTTCACTCTTTCCATACTCTCCAGTGATGTTGAAGTTTATGGAATTTTGCCAGACTCCTACAAGTTGCAACCACATGAGCTAGTCATTGCCCACTGGTGGGTATTGATTAACTGTCCAGAAGTTGAATACTGGAAAGACATCCATCTATATTGTCCAGACATTCAAGGTGATCTCGAGTACCACAACAGGGAGTTCGCAAATTATTTTGGCGGCTGGGTACGTAATTCAATATTTATGTACGTATTTATGTTTAGTGCATAATTATCTATATTTACAATGTTAAATTGTAAATTGCAGATGAACCATATTCAATTTGATGGTCACCCAAATTGGTCACACGAACTAAGACTTCTAGCGATGAAGCCGATAATGTCAAGAGTTTATCCGATGTGCAAGGTGAATGGCGTGCAATTTATATGTGAACAGAGAGACAGCAGACGGAGAACACAGAATTCTGGGGTGATGGCGCATGGTGGGCGGAATGGAGTTGACTATTACGGTGTTCTTGATTCAGTGGTGGAACTCGTTTACGGTGAAGGCATGACAGTGCACCTCTTCAAGTGTAGATGGTTTGATACTAGCCCGCAGAGCATGAAGACCGATCAGTACGGAATATTATCGGTGAACACTGCTACAAGTTCTTACGAAGATGACCCGTTCGTTTTTGCCACATCGGTAAAACAAGTGTTTTATCTTGATGACCTTGCTAAGGGTGACGCGTGGAAAGTAGTCAACCTTGTGCACCCTCGAAACATTTACCGGGCGGCTACACTTGGAGAGGCCGAAGACCAGGAAGAAGATGTTGCGTATCAAGAGCCCAACGCAATAGGTATTCCTAACTCCTCTACCGTTCGCCTTAATAATTTTAAAGCGGGTCGTTCGGTGCGAATTCGTGATGAAGAGCCAAGGCTTATTGATGTTGATCCAAATCAAGAAACAGACGAAGACTCTGGCGATGAGGAAAGACATAGATTACCAGAAATTAATTCTGACACCGAAGAAGACTCATCGGATGATTCCGATTACGAGCCTTAGTTTTAATTTCTTCGGATGTAATACATTAATTTGTAATAAAAAAGATTGTATTACCTTCATTTCTAGTTTACATATGTTGAATTCATATTTCTGTTATTTTATATGAATTTTGGTGATATATGAACAGGAAATTTGTATGGTTTAAACCTTCTGTTTTAGGGTTTGTATTTTTTTACTTAAGCCGACGAAATACAACATAAGTCGTCGGCCTAAACTCTCTTAGCCGACGAATTAAATTAAAAGTCGTCGGCTAAAACCGTCTTAGCCGACGAAGAATACTAGAAGTCGTCGGCTAAAAGGACTTATAGCCGACGAATTGAAAAGGAAGTCGTCGGCTAAAAGAACTTAAAGCCGATGAATTGAAAAGGAATTCGTCGGCTTAAAGATCTTAAAGCCGACGAATTCAAATGAAAGTCGTCGGCTAAAACATCTTAGCCGACGAAGTATAGTAGAAGTCGTCGGCCAAAACCATCTTAGCCGACGAATACCCTAATATTTCGTCGGCTTTATTAATTTTTATATTTTTTTATTACATAGTATAGCCGACGATGATTTAGGGTATTCGTCGGCTAAACCCTAAACTTTTTCTGTTACATACTATAGCCCTATCTTCGGTGGTTATTTTACGTAAAATTTTTATACCACTTGTTGTGTCTCATCAATTTGAAAATATTTTCAGTTGAAGGTCCGGCCAAAATACGAAATTTAGACGGTCCAACGACCTTTTCCGTGCATTTAGGGGTTTGACTTACGGGATTGACCGTCCGGATCGAGCACTTAACCTGGTCAGATCAAGTTGAATTTTTTCCCATACATGTATTTTATCATGGTGGTCAGATCTGACCGTCGGATTTTATTTTCTCAAGTTTGATCATCACAGTCAGAACATGCCTACTAATGTTGTATAACTTGTTTACTAAGTGTTAGGTAAATGTTCCGTTTCAAAAACAAACTATACGTAGAACCTTCAAACGTGAAAAAGTCGTGAAATAAGACATGACCAGAATGGTGAAATACGTCTACGGTTGAAAAATCAAGGTATTCCGGTCATGTCTCGGTGCCGATAGTTGCGGTCAATCCAATTTTCAATTCTTTCTCCCTATGGGTAGCCCTATCTTCGGTGGTTATTTTGCGTAAAATTTTTTACCACTTGTTGTGTCTCATCAATTTGAAAATATTTTCAGTTGAAGGTCCGGCCAAAATACGAAATTTAGACGGTCCAACGACCTTTTCCGTGCATTTAGGGGTTTGACTTACGGGATTGACCGTCCGGATCGAGCACTTAACCTGGTCAGATCAAGTTGAATTTTTTCCCATACATGTATTTTATCATGATGGTCAGATCTGACGGAAGGATTTCCGTTCTCAAGTTTGATCATCACGAGCAGCAGTCACAGTTTGATGAATGTATAAACAGTTTGTGTTTAGCCGACGAATTTAAATTGTTTAGCCGACGAATTTATTATTTCGTCGGCTAAAGTTTAAGGTTAGCCGACGAAATTATTACCTTTAGCCGACGAAATTATTATTTCGTCGGCTAAAGTCTTCGGGTATAACCCAGCTCGACTGGTTGTATGCCCTAGCCTCCATCATTTTCCTCTCCCTCTCCGAAATTCGCCTCCTCTGCCTCCGCTCCCTCTCCCGGTCGCCGCCCTCTCCCTCTGCCTTCCCTCTCCCTCGCCCTCGCCCTCGACCTCTCCCGCTCCCTCTCCCTCCCTCTCCGCCCCTCCGCTCCCTCTCCCTCTCCGGCCGCCTCCGCTCCCTCTCCCTCTCCCTCTCCCTCCGCTCCCTCCCTCCCTCTCCCTCTCCCTCTCCCTCCCTCTCCCTCGCCCTCGGCCTCTCCGGTCCCTCTCCATCTCCGGCCGGCCTCCTCCCCTCCTCCGGCCGGCCTCCTCCTGCTCCGGCCTCCTCCTCCTGCTGCTCCGGCCGAATTCTGCTGCTGCTCCGGTCCTCCCTCCTCCTCCTCGAGTACGTTTTTTTGAGCTTCGGTTATTTTAATGTTGTGGTGTTGTTGTGTATATAATGTTGTGTATATGTGTTGTTGTTGTGTATATTTGTATTTAGGAAGTGTATTGTTATTTAATAAGTGTATATTTGTTGTGTATATAGTATTTAGGAAATGTATATATTTGTTTTGTATTTTGTGTTTGTTTTGATTTTCCGGTCAATTGCAATGTTGTGGTGTTGTTAGGAAGTGTATATTTTTATTTTTGAAGTGTATATTTAGGAAGTGAAAAATAGTATTTAGGAAGTGAAAAATAGTATTAGGAAGTGAAAATTAGTATTTAGGAAGTGAATATATTTTTTACATTTTTAAAATGAGTTTGCATTTTTTGATTTTGTGGCCTTGATTCAAATTAATATTTTAAATAGGATGAGCGGTAATATTAGATCGACGAAGGTTCGAAGGGCCAAAGGTCCGTATCGTCTGAGGGAACCTCTAGCAACCCTCAGACGTCGTTTCAGGGCCCTATGACTGCTAGACATGCGAGCCTTCTGCAGACGGCGCAGAGGCAGCCGGAGGTGCCCCCTTCATCGAGGCAGCGGGGCTTCCTTTATTCCGCGAGGCAATTGTTTGCTCAGCCTCAGATGGAGGTGTCTGCACCCCGTATGCCTGAGATACACCGGGCGCCCACTCCAGCTCCTACTTCTTCGGATAGTGGGTCATCTGGGGTACAGATGCCGCCGCCTCACCTATTCCTTCCGCGGATGATACCGGCCATACCTGTAGTCGATGACTCAGGGACGCCGATTTATCCACTGCCCCCGCCAGTGGCTCCATCAGCGGCGTACCGGTTCGTGCCTTTTGATACGCCTCTTATTTCCGCGAGGGTATCATCATCGGAGGCGGAATCCGTCGCGTCCGCGTCCGATCCCTCAGGTAATGAAAGATGAATGATTTGTTTTGTTATAATTCTCCGATTCCGATTTTAATAATCAATTTGGTTTATCATGTCATAGGCACCGTCGGAGCGAAGCCGGCAAAGAAGAAGAGAGGCCCCGTCACAGGGAAGGCTCTGGAGAAGATCGTCGGTACCTCAGGAGGATTGTCATCGGTACTGACGGGGATGGCGACGTAGTATCGGGCGGAAAGTCGAGGACGTACTCCGGCCGCGTGGGAGCGCTCATTAGGGATAGAGTCCCTATGTTGTGGTCAGACTGGGGCGAGGTCCCGCAGGAGGTTAAAGACATGGTCCATAACGCGATGTCGGTGAGTTTACAAAATGCCTGAATAATATTATGTATTACATTGTAGATTTCTGGAAAAACTAAACTAATAAACGGTTAAATGCAGGTGTGGTTTGAGGTTCCCGAACCCTTGAAGAGCAGCTGGGCGGACTTTGTGCATGGGGGAAGGTACGTTGGGAAATTAATGAAAAAACAAAACTGTCTGTCATATTAATTATATTTCTAATATTTTTGTTGTATCTGTAGGTACAAGGAGTGGAAGAACGAGTTGCGGACCTATTGGACTACGCACGGGAACGCACGTTCTGCTACCCCTGCTGAGTTTCAGTACAGAGAGTACGAGTGGCGTTGGCTTCTGACATCAGAATTCAACAACCCTCGTAAACAGGTATTTAAATAAATTAATTAGTTAATTTATCATTAAGTACGTGCGTTTTAAAATATTTTACTAATAGTTTACTTTTTTCTTTGAAGGCGGTTTCCCGGGCGAACGCTCAGAACCGGCAACGCAACACAAGGAACCATCATGCCGGTTCTAGACCGTTCGCTGTCTTCATGGACGAGGCGGCCAGGGAACATCCAGAGGTCAACCAGTACGTCTATACGTACGAGAAGGCATATCCTGACTCCCAGGAGGATATAGTAAGTAATCTTTCATTTTTACGGAATTTTTAATTTTACTAATATATATGTTAAAATGTTAATTAATAATTTTTTTCCTATCCAATTAGGCAAGGGTGAGGGAGGCTAGTGACGAGGTGATGAGTGCTATAGTGAGGGAGACATGGCCGGACACGCAGGAGGAAGAGATGTCCGAAGCCATTTCCCGGATCGACACTTCAGATCCGAGGGTTGGGGCGAGGATCATGGGCACAGCCTTCCCACCGCGAGAAAACAACTTCTACTGCCGGGGTCTAGGAAAGAAGGGCCAGGGGGTCTTGAAGACCACTCCAGGATTTCAACGAAAGGCAGCCTCGACCAGCAGCAGGACGACTCAGCTAGAGTCGGAAGTTGAGAGACTACGGAGAGAGCAAGCCGCTCAGGCTGCTCATGCTGACGCTCAGGCTGCCGCTCATGCCGCCCAGTTCGCCGAATATAGATCCTATACTAGAGCCCTACATGCCCAGCAAAAGCAGATGTACCAGTACTTCCAGGATTTAGCAGCTGCCCAGCTTCAGGGACTTCCACCTCCGCCCATGCCTGCGCCTATAGACATACCTGAGCTGCCGGAATCTCCTCACCAGCAGGCCCCAGATCCGGATATTGATTTAGATCATTTAGATTTTGTGTAGTTGATACCTTATATAGTTTTATGTGCTTCTTGTTGGTTATATATATGGAATTGTTTTGGTGTATTTTGCAGCTTGCTTGGAATGGTAATTTAAAAATTTTGTGTATTTTTTTTATACTGGAATGGAGTTATAGCCGACGAAATACGCCACAATTCGTCGGCTATAGTATTTTTATTTTTATTTTTATATAGTTTAGCCGACGAATTATGGCATGTTTCGTCGGCTAAACTCACTATAGCCGACGAAAGAGGCTCTATTTTTTAATTTTTAATTATATACTTTAGCCGACGGAACTGAGATATTCGTCGGCTAAAGTCTTGGAGTATAGCCGACGACGTGTTGTGTCGTCGGTTTAAGTCTGGGAGTATAGCCGACGACTTAAACCGTCGTCGGCTAAAGTCTGGGAGTATAGCCGACGAAAGATAGAGTCTGTTTCGTCGGCTTAAATTCATGAACAAAAGCCGACGACCAAATCTTCGTCGGCTAAAGTATGGACAATAGCCGACGACGGTCTATGGGTTCGTCGGTTAAAGTCAGCGCCGAGGACCCTTTCCCGACGACACTATAGCCGACGAAGCCTCGTCGGCTAAGAGTTTAGCCGACGAGTTAGGGTAACAGGCCGACGAAAATAATTCGTCGGCTAAAGTACTTCTCCTGGTAGTGACGGATCTTTATCCGATCGACTAAGTCATTCTTATAATCCTTTACTCCAGTTTCATAATCCTAACAGTGCCATGTCCCTTTTTGGCCTTAGCATAGCTCCGCCATTGACGAAGAGCAAGGATTCCCACCAACGAATCCCATCAACTAGCGAACCAGTATCCAGAAGATATCATCAAGTACATCCTGAATTCCCACATACAAGTAATCAACCCATTGATTCTCCCAAAAAAAAAAAAAAACACACACACACACACATCAGATAAAGTAAGCGCTCGAAGGGAGGTCTGTATCCTCGTAGGCTACAAGACATTTCTAGCTCATGACGGACCACCTTGTCAGACCGGGATTCCGTTATGAGTCTCACATGCATCAGACTCCAATTAGGAAGAATTCGCTTGGGGCTATACAAACTCGTATACATGCATTTGACTATACAAACTCGTGGTATCTGACTTCTTATGAAAAACTCTATTCCTCACACACTAACGATCACAACTGTGTAACGGAGACTGATGATTTCATAAGACGAACCTTAAGATGAAGAAGGGCTTTCAACCCACAAGAGAAGGCGAACCATCGCGGGATTACCACCCGACGACTCCAACTCTCACATAGGGTGGACACTAATACAAAGAATCATGAACCTAGATGCAACAGAGGATTCGCCGCATTAATTGAAGAAGATGATAAGTTCCAAAGAACTATCACTATTGATCTTTCAGCTTCTAAGCCTGGGAGTTATGAAGTCTCCCAATTGTTATTCAAACTCTTATCTCTTAGGTGGATTCCTAGAGTGGCGAGTTTTGCTCTTATCATCTTGGTAGATTCCTAAAAATGACGAGCGTGCTCTTATCTCATTGGTAGATTCCTTGGAGTGGCGAGCGTACCTATCTATCCATAGAAACATGTTTCCCGCAACAATATCTCTTTCCGTTTCACCGCAGTGATTTTCTCGGTATCACACACAGTTGATCATTCATTCCATGCAACAAACGAGATGTGATAGTATCTCATGTCGTGTTCACTTCCTCAAAGTGTATCTTTGAGGCCTTGAAGATCTTAAAGAAGTAGGTTGTAATCCTCAATCCCAACATCATCCTCACACCACTATCATTCTAATTATATTGACATCGTAAAGTACGTATTCATGCACTTTTGACTCTCAAATTTTCTATGAAAATACCCCGTACTCGGATCCCGTTTATCAAGCCAAGTAACTTTACGATGCTGTCTCCAGAACAGTTCTTTCTTCTCATCCTGCACTGTTGTAAAGATTGGAGTTTTCAAAAGTTCAGCTACTGTATTATGTATGCCAAGTATTTGCATCTGCCTCCCACGAAAGGATTTCTTCTGCCGTTTAACCAAGTGAATTTGTGTGTATCTTGTTGGAAACACAAAACATGGGCACACCTGCAACATCGCCAAGCCACACTTCCTTCACTACATCATGATACTCTAAAAAGGACTCAAATGTTAAACAATGATACTTTGGCTGGACAACTATAGAAGTCGTGCTAGTCCTCAGAAGAAGAGGGATATGATCAGATTTCGAAGGAAGGAGATGACACAATTTAGAGTGCCAAAAAATATCAATCAAGGAGTACACACTGCAATATATCAAAGCACTTAAGCATCATTAAGTACAAGTGGCCATAGCTTCACGAAACCACAAAATCAAAAGATCCCCATAACCCAACGCTTCACCAAAGCCTTTCACCTGCCTCTCTAGTCTAAACAAGCCATCAATCTTCTCACCGTTGTTCAAAATCTCATTACAATCACAAATCCCACTGTCCAACAAGTCAATGTTAGAGAAATCATGCAAACATGGATACGAACCACTTCTCTCCCTCGTACTTTCAATTTCATATAAGCTAGTCACCTTTCAAGGAGAAACCCTAGCATCTCCACGCATCACAACATCTATTTATATTATGTGCCGATTTCAAGCTGACTTGCACATTCACCTCATCGGTCTAGACTACACGGTCTACACCCATGTTGCCGACTAATCTATCTCATGAGGACAATCTCGACATTGCCAAACCTAGTTGAAACAGTACTAGCTTTGTACCTAAAATTTCTCCTTATTTTTATTTTCATTTTAGAGCAAGTCCACCTCAACCCCAAAAGCAAGACCTAGGCCTTCACCATGTCAAACGAAGACCCAGTCAGAAAAAACCTCCCTCCACCCATGAAATTTCTTTCACTTGGGTCAGACCTGGGTCATCATCTGAGTCAGACCCATGACCCACACAAAGGATTTTGACGACCTGGGCCTTCTGAGCCACCTCAGCTCGCATGCACCCCACCACATGACGTTGGCCACATTGTGGCACTGTGACGCCCAGGCCTCAACGCGTTGCTCTAGCACGTCTCTGGCATGACCGAATCAGAGAGAGCGAGATGCGTGCCACAGACCTATGACGGGAAGCTTGGACGACACCGTCGGTGGAAGATCACTGGCGAATTCCAGAAACGCAGAGAAAATGATGTTTTTAAAAATAGAAGCAATTCTTGAAATTAAGGGTAAGAGAAGATAAAGAAGGAAAAGGTGATCACAACCATACCTCCAGCACACGATTTAGTCGTCGGAAACCCAAACCCTAGCCGGAAAAGCAAAAGCTTCACAGAGTCGATTCGATCACCACGGTGAATGCATGTGAAATTGATGATAGGGGTTTAGGATAGGGAAGAAAGAGGAAGGTTTTGGCCATGTCTGGCGTCGTGGGGTGACCGGAATCGTTGTGTCGTCTTGGGCAGCGGTCGGAGAGCAACACAACTCTTGGTCGTCTTCGAAGAAGAAAGAGTTGACCTGATTTGGGTCAGTTGACCTGAGTTGGGTTTTTATAGATAAAGTGAACGACCCAGATTTAAAATGAAGAGATCAAACGGTTGAGAATTAATCATGAATTTCTAATTTCTGAAAAATAATTTTATTTTATCAAAATTTTGATAAAACATAAAAAATAGTTCGACATACCGAAAAATAATCTAAATACGACGGTGACCTTGTGTCGACGCGTACTACCACACAAGAGCTTTAAATTGAAGACTCGACATTTCAAGAAAAACTTAAAAATAACCGAACATATAGAAAATACCAAATATAAAATTTATTAAACAATCATTGACACGTGACGACCAAAAAACTAAAATCGTGAGTGAAAACTGCAGTCCAGTTTCATTGTCACGTGACAACCCAGATCACGCCCATAACCCAGGTCTTCCCAACAAATGCCAACGAGTGGACTTGCTCTTAGGTCTATAATTTTGGAACAGAGAAGCAGGTGAACGGTTCACATAGAACTTAGTTTGTTTTCTTGTTTGTTAATAATGTCTCTAAACATAGATTATGAGCATGGGTTTAAACTAATGAACAAAAATTAAAAAGCGGAAATGAGGAGTTGGACCGAATCTGAGGTGGCTTTAGAAAGTAGGCCCCACGTACTCAAGCCCAAGATTTGACTGAAACGGGGTTGCGCACGGTCACGTCCCTTTCCACGTTGTAGCGCGAAGGCGTTTTGACTGCCTCCGGGCAGCGGTCAGCACCGTTCGGGCAGGCCCCTTTACCCTTTTCCACTCCTCTACTCACTCTCTGTGTGTGCGCACGCCTCACTCAAAAAAAGCGTGAGCTCCCAAAAAAAAAAAAATCAAAAACAAAAAGATAACAATCCCACGCAAAAACACCCAGAGAGAGAGCAGAGAGAAAGAGAGAGAGAGAGAGAGAGAGAGTGTGGAAAAGGGCAGGTTTGGCCAAAAGGGTAGCAGAAGCAGCTGGAGAAAAGAGAGAATAAAACGTTCCAAAATCTGTGATTTTCTTTTGAAGGCTGTTTTGGGTTTGGTGAGATCAGGGGTTTCGATTTGGGTGTTTTAGATTTTTGTTTGGGTAGAATGGTGGGTTTGTTGGGGTGAGAGAGAGGTTGTCTGTTTTTGTTTGGGGATGGTGTGTTTGGGGGTCATGTACCATTTGGATCTGAGACACGTAAACAGCACCTGAGATGGATTGCAGGCTTGTCAATTCACTTTGTCTCTGCTTCATTCTCCTCCTCGCTCATCCCTTATGGATCATAATGGTGCTTTCCAATATGGAAGGTTTGCTTCTTTTTACCTCTTTACTTTGTTGCATGCTTTGAATTTAGCTACTTGCTCTGTGCTGGGTGTTGGAATGGAAGCTTGATCTCTAGTGTCATGAGCAAAGCCTTTAGATAATTTTAATTGGGTACTTGAGGATAAGTGACATTATTTTCGATTCTCTGAATACGACCTTTGCTGTTTGTTGGTTGCATAAAACTCTTATTAATTTTTGTGAGTCAATAAGACTTTGATGGCGATAGCGCTGTCCGCATCTGAAGTTTGTTTAATCTCAGCCCTTTTATTTTATTTTTAATATCAAACCAGACTTTAATCTTCAACTAAGTCTTGAATACCAAGAACTTTGTACCATTTGTTCTGTCTATACTATTGGTTTCTTTTGCATTCTGGTGTTTCTTCGTAATGTTTTTGTATCAGTCTCCAGAATGTATAGAGCAGTGTACTCTTTAGTGTGCAAAGGTCTTGGTCTTAAGCTACTCATATTTCTAGTACTGATTTATATGTCTTTCTTTCTTTTTTCAAACAGGTGATGCCTTGCATAGTCTACGGGCCAACTTAGAGGACCCGAACAATGTCTTGCAGAGTTGGGATCCAACCCTTGTTAATCCGTGTACATGGTTTCATGTAACATGCAACAATGACAATAGCGTTATAAGAGTGTATGTTGTCTCACTTTTGATATCTTCTTAAGTACAATGCTTATGTTATAGCTGACAAATATGTTTGTCTCACCCCCTTGATATCTTTTCATTTTGCTTTGTGATGGGTGATTTCAGTGATCTTGGAAATGCAGCCTTGTCTGGTCAACTTGTTCCCTCGCTTGGCCTTCTTAAGAATTTACAATATTTGTAAGTTACTCTGTTCCCAAACTGTGATGTTTACTGAATTATTTTCCAAAGCAGTTGTTAGTCCTGTTGGGATTTCTGCACAACTTGCTCTTTGGTTCCGTACTAGCATCTAATCACTTGGCAAACATTAAGTCAACATTTACCTAGACCGTGGAGTGAGTGATTAGTACAAGCAGGTTGGTGTGGGATGATATCGTTGCCATTAGTATGATCTATCACAGAGCTATTTCGCTAGCAGTACCATGTGAACCCATGAATAATCTATTAAATGCTGATTAAGTGTGGAGGATAGGGTTGTGGCTGTTCGTTTTGTTAGCAAACAATGGTACAGGGAGAATACCATTGGGAGGATGAAGTCTAGATATGTTTAGTTCCTGGAAGAAATGTTGGTAGTACTTGATGAAGGTACTAGATATGAGTTACCAAGATAGTATTTGATGAAGGTAGCTCACACTTGGTTTTTATTGGTCGGAAACATTGGTTTCTACTTAGATCTATGGACTCTTTATGAGCAGCGAGTAAGTACTAATGGAAACTACTAGGTTTGGGTCCTTGACTTAGGTGGTGTATCGCAGGCAGAAACTTTGAAAAATAAACAATGTCGTTTGGGGTTTGGGAACTTGGAATGTCCTTACTTCATAAATTCTTTTTTGTTTTAAGTAGAAAAGAGTGTTTAATAAAATGGTGTTTCAAGGGCGGATGAATGCAGATTGTACCCAACCAGAAAGGGATTGCAATGCCTACTAGATTTAGCGTTATATATGTTATACTGAAAAAGTGAGATGTGGCTGCACATAGAGATCTTTTATTTGATGATATTAATTTCTCTTCAGTTTACTGTCATATTGATTTGGAAAATGTTACTAAAATGTGTTCAGATGCTCTATTTCCTCATGGTTATCATTAACAGAACATTTCTGAATAATGCGATGTGGCTGCATGTAGAACTTTTTTATGTAATGCAGTAATGGTGGTCCTATCTGTCTTCTTGTCCACTTTTTCCTGTTTTATTTTTGATAATTTATTTTTATTTAGAAAACAGAAGTCATGATAGTCATTTTTGTTTTTTCACTATTTTCTAATTTCTGTCATATTTGGTATTATCAAAATTTGTTTTCATACATTAGAACAGCTTTCTCAAGATATTATAATTGATACGTTTGGTTCCTTATGTTAACAACATAGATTTGCTGAACCTTACTTTACTTCTAGGACACAATTTTGTGCTTCGTGCTTTGTTTGGGATTTTCAGCTTTTGCCCATTCAGTGAGATATTCACTATTGAACTTTTGGGTGAAACCATACATCGATATCATCATTTTGCCCAAGTATCAGACTATTTTGTAAATCACTCGTGAATATTATCTTGGATTGCTACTTTGCCATGCACATTGTATACATACTTTGAGATCATATTTTCCTTCGCCAAAAGGTGTGGTGACTTATAATTTGGATGTTGAACTTTTCATAGTGAAATTGAACCCCGAACAGAAAAGAAAAAAGATCTAGAAATTTATGATATGTTACCCTGAGACATCTTATACCAGGTATTTATTAATGGCAGGGAACATGTTCATAGTGAAATTGAACCCCAAACAAAAAGGAAAAAGAGATCTAGAATTCTATGATATGTTACCCTGAGACATCTTATACAATTGCAAATTGTCCTGGCCATTCATTTAAATCTTACTTGTAATTTTTTAATGGCAGGGAGCTCTACAGTAATAACATAACGGGACCAATTCCTAGTGAATTGGGGAACCTAACCAGCTTGGTGAGCTTGGATCTTTATTTGAATAGTTTTACTGGTCAAATCCCAGATACCTTGGCAAGCTGTCAAAATTGCGATTCCTGTGGGTATTCTTATCTTACTTTGTTTTCTTAATGCCATGTTGTAGAGATAGATATTTTTTTTTTTGTAGAGACTGTTGTAGAGATAGATGTTGCCAAATAAGTATAATTTATGGCCTGTATATAGCCTTATATCCTTATAAAAGGAAACTAGATTGATTTCTGTGCATTAATAATTACATTATTGTATTAGATATAGTAACATCTTATCAGATCAAATGGAAGACAGAAAAAGAGTGCCATAATACCTTGAAAATTAACTGCATGATGAAAAGAATGAAATTTACTGCTTACTGTTACTATGATGGTAAATATTAAGCGATTCAATGCACTTTAGTGGTAAGAGTGCAATCATTTTGCTGAGAAACGTAGGAGCTTTTACTTCTTTATTTCTTTGATATATCAACAAAATAAATAACTTCTTGGATGGAATTATACTATGAATGATGATTAACTTGATGGTGTATAATTTTATTTTGTATTGTGTCATTAAATTATATTAAACGTTGGGGAGTTCATCACCACACATACCAACACAAGATTGCACTACATAAATAATTTCAATTTTGGTTATTTCCAATTATAATTAAGATGACTTTGTTTTTTTGGAGAAATATTTATTTATTCATTTCTTCTGTGTAAGGATAGCCGGCTCAACAACAACAGCCTGGTAGGTGCCATTCCCATGTCACTGACTAATATCTCCTCACTTCAAGTATTGTAAGTGCTAGTTTGATATCTGTATTTCTGTTTTCATCTATCGTGTTGAATAATTATATTCCGCAATAATCATGTGTTTGAAACTTTTCTTTTCAAAATTCAGGGATCTATCAAATAACCACCTCTCAGGAGAAGTTCCGGACAATGGCTCCTTCTCGTTATTCACTCCCATAAGGTTTCCTGTTGATGCCTGAACTCTCTTGCCTACTCTCATTTTGATTTGATGATATATTCTGAATAATTGGTTCTCAATAATTTTCAGTTTTGCCAACAACCTGAATCTATGTGGCCCAGTTACTGGGCGTCCCTGCCCAGGATCTCCTCCATTTTCACCTCCCCACCTTTTGTTCCACCACCGCCCATTTCAACACCAGGTGATCTTCCCATTGTTGACTTTTGAAAGTTGAGGGTATTAAGTGACGTTAATAACTGAGGCTATCAAGAGGATGTTTAAGCAAGGGGCACGGCCTCGCCCTGCTTTTATACATATATACTTAGCTTGGTGATTTCTACTTTCAAATTTTTTTTTTTCTCTGTTCTCATTGGTGTGTACACACACCACACACACACCAATGAGAACAGAAAAAAAATGAATTTGAAATTTGTAATCACCAAGCTAAGTATACATGTAGAAAAGCCAAGATGGCAAGTCTTGATTTTAAGTACAATATAGCTGTGATATGGCAGAGCTTGCATTCTTTATATGCAACAGCAACCAAATTTCATCTAAATGAGCACATCACTACATCTAGTGCAGTTATTTTGTAGTTCCCAAATTGGAATGAACTGCTTATCGTTCTGGATCTTAAAGTGCAACTATTCCATTAGGCTATTTGAAGCTTTGTGAAATGGACTCTAATGTTTGTTTGTTTATTTGGTCGCATGTAGGGGGAAATAGTGCCACTGGGGCTATTGCTGGCGGAGTTGCCGCTGGTGCTGCTTTACTATTTGCTGCCCCTGCAATTGCATTTGCATGGTGGCGCCGCAGAAAACCTCAGGAATTTTTCTTCGATGTACCTGGTTGGTACTTAGTAATTTACTCAGATTCACATCATTATCATTGAATAATTTTTGATTTCTTTTATATCATTGTCTCTTTGCAGCGGAGGAGGATCCTGAAGTACATCTGGGGCAGCTTAAGAGGTTTTCTTTGCGAGAATTACAAGTTGCAACAGATAGTTTTAGCAACAAAAACATTCTGGGGAGAGGTGGATTTGGTAAAGTCTATAAAGGGCGCCTGGCAGATGGTTCTCTGGTTGCCGTCAAAAGACTGAAAGAGAGCGCACACCTGGTGGCGAATTGCAATTTCAAACCGAAGTAGAGATGATCAGCATGGCTGTGCATCGAAATCTTCTTCGGTTACGTGGGTTCTGTATGACACCCACTGAACGGTTACTTGTTTTATCCTTATATGGCTAATGGTAGCGTTGCCTCATGTTTAAGAGGTAGAACTTGATTTCATTATATCATACTCTACTGATAAAATACATCTTCTGTGAGGGCAGTTTTTCTTCGTCTTAGTGGTTTCTGCATGTTTATTGACTTTCTAGGTCTAGCAATGGATTTCTGAATGTGAATTTCTCCTTTGCAAATTTTCAGAAGGATTTACTTTTCTGTGTTTGTAATTTATTTACACCTTTTTATGCTTTCTTTTAGAACGCCCACCTTCCCACCACCTCTTGATTGGCCAACTCGGAAGCGAATTGCGTTGGGATCTGCGAGGGCCTTTCTTATTTGCACGATCACTGTGACCCAAAGATTATTCACCGTGATGTGAAAGCTGCAAATATTTTGCTGGATGAAGAGTTTGAGGCTGTTGTTGGAGACTTTGGGTTGGCTAAACTTATGGACTACAAAGACACCCATGTAACTACTGCAGTACGTGGAACAATTGGACATATAGCTCCAGAGTACCTCTCTACTGGGAAATCTTCTGAGAAAACTGATGTGTTCGGTTACGGTATCATGCTTTTGGAGCTTATAACTGGTCAGAGGGCTTTTGATCTTGCTCGGCTGGCAAATGATGATGATGTCATGTTACTTTGATTGGGTAAGTATCTGTTCTATTGTTGCAAATGTTGGTCAAGGAGGCACTATAGGCTTATAATTTTGTGTTACATACCACAAATAAAAGTTTAGATATGACCTAGCCTTATCTCTCTATTCAACCTTACAAATAGAGGTCAGGATTATTGAACTATGGAATGCTTAACCTTCTACACATAGTCAATTATGCATGTCTATTTCCAGTAGAACACAAATGAAAAGCACTGTGGTGAAATATTCTGAACCCCACCAGAATCTTATGTCTCTTCTGTTGCATGCTTAATTATTTTAAAATTTGGTTCTTGAACCTAAAATCGGGGAGAGAAAGAGATTGAATATCTTTCTTTTGTGCTACTGAGTTGGCAGACTATGTATGTGGCGTATTATACTGACAACTTTCTGGTATCTTTTCGATGTGACTAATGTTTATAACGCTGTACCAAATAATGTAGATGAACCCATCTTACTATTGAGAGCTTCATACTGGATAATTGGATACTTTAAGTTAAGTTTATATATTTTTTCATTCAAGAAAAAGTAGCTGTAAGGTTACAGACGTTTCTCATTGCTAGCAAGTTTCGAGTTAGAAGTTGAAATCAAGAACTAACTTGTATTAGATTTGTATCTGCTTGGTACTCTGAAATTGGTTTTTTCCTTGTTAAATTTTCGTAAATGTTTGTGCTGAATCCTCTCATTGAAATATGAAGAGAATAGAAATCAATCATCTGTTGTCCAGGGTTTGCCTCGATCTTTATAACACTGATGTATGATGCTCTTAAACGTCTGACACAGCTTATTCCTTTTCAGGTAAAAGGACTGTTGAAAGAGAAAAGCTAGAAATGCTTGTTGATCCTGATCTCCAGAGAAATTATGTAGATGCTGAAGTAGAGCAACTTATTCAAGTTGCACTGCTCTGCACACAAGGCTCTCCAATGGAAAGGCCGAAAATGTCAGAAGTGGTGAGAATGCTTGAAGGTGATGGCTTGGCAAAAGATGGGATGAGTGGCAAAAGGTTGAAGTACTTCGCCAGGAAGTTGAATTAGCCCCGCATCCGAATTCCGATTGGATTGTTGACTCAACAGAAATTTGCATGCGGTTGAGTTATCCGGTCCAAGGTGACCTTGGCATGGCAGAAGTGGAAACGGGAGAGTTATTTACGACTTAATTTTTTTCAACTGTATTTTTTTTTACTTGAGAAATGATACCATCCTTATAATGTATCTTGTTAGTCCATTTCTGCATTATTCGTTATACTTGTGCATATGAGTTGCTTTAGCAAGTTGCAACCTGTATCATCTGCCGCAGTGGCGATAAAAGGGCGTAATATTTAATATTTAAAAAGCTGGGGCAGTAGAATCTTCTGTTCATGTGCATATTTATGCAAGTGGTTGATTGTTAATGTCTTTGTAAGTTGTATCGGGGAATCAACTTCCGCTGTTGGGATGAACTTGTCCAATCTTGAAAGACTTGGATAGATTATTTGTGTAGGTAGGCAGTTACTGACAAAGAGCATGGTAGAGGTCATTTCGAATTGCACTACATTATGCAACACGAACAGTAGTGTATTGAACTTTTCAAGTTGCAGTATCACAGTAGTGTATTTTTAACTTTCAAGTTGCAGTAATGACGGGCTACCTTCATGATCTCTGACGACAAATCCAGAGCCTTGTTGTGGAAAACTGGTCCATCAAAGTTCAGTTTTAGCAAACGTCCAGAGGAGTTGCTAAATAACACTTCAATGGGCTG